>PISX010005349.1:0-109078 GCA_004024625.1 Mellivora capensis | reverse complement strand
AGAAGCAGCAATGCACAAAATTATATTTAACCAATATAAACAACATTTTTAAAATACCAACATTTTTTCTGAAGTGAAAAAATTCTGCACAAAAATCTATTGATGTTTGAGTGAGTTAACAGAGGAGTAGGAGACAGATTTCCATGCAGAAGTTATTAGGTATATAAATAAAAAAGCACCATGCTTTAAACTTCCTAAATTTTGTTCTTAAGCAATCCTTGATCCAGATGCTATGTTTTGACCTAAAGAACCAAAACATTAAACTAGCCATGGGCATTTAAATTCTCTTCGTCCTGATGAGAGAGAAAACTACAGGATTGTTTGCTTTAGTAGTCAAGTTGGTGGAGAGGAAAAACCTGTTTTTCTCTACACACTCACATAGACACGCAGAACATTTCCGTAGTCTGGTCATCAAATAATGTGGGTGTTTTTCCCACACCAAGCAATTCTCTGATTTTTTGGACACCCCGCTGACATTATGTACCTGGTAATAGCATCAGATCCCACAGGTTACAGACTTATTCCCACAAGACCCCTTTCCTGCCTAAAGGCTGGATATGAATCCTCCTTTAATGGGAGACAAACTCATCAGCCCAAAGAGGTCACCAGAGGAAAATGTAAATAAACCTTACTCCATTAGTTCCCTCTTCTGTCGGTACTTTCCCATAGTTTGACACCCGTGGAAGACAAAAACTACTGCCCTTTGTCTTGTCATTTCCCTACAAATTCATTGCTTCATTTCAGAGATGTTTATATAAGTTTAAATTATAAGCTGCTGTTTTGAGTTACTTTGGTTTGAATTTTCCCGCATTAAATGTGCTGCATGTGTTAATAAAATGTTTTTCTCTTGTTAATCTGTTAGAGTTCCAGCTGAAAACCCAAGATGGGTAAAGTTTTGCCTTCCCTGCATTGCCATATTTGTTATTTTTCCATTATCGAATAGGCTGTCAATAGAAGGTCAATATATGACCTTGCTCCAAGGTCATACTTTTGCCCCTGTCATTATTCTATCTGAAGATTATATTATTTTTCTTGTCTTTGCTGCTTCCAGGCTGGTTCAAATCCTTATCATCTCCTGACTGGATTATTGGAATAATCGCTTAATGAGTTTGCCAGTTTCTATCCCACATGACCCAGTATCATCTTTTTTTTAAACACAGCAGCAGCCAGTGCGATACTTAAAAAGCAGAAGTCAGAATATGTCACTCAACAACACTGAACCTTCCAAGAGCTGTCATGTCATTGAGAGGCAAAGCCTAAACCATTACAACTTCCCACAGGGCCCTACACCATCTGATCCTTAATGTCTCTCAGAGCTGATTTTCTGCTAATCCTCCTCTCTCCACCACCAGGACCCCAGGCTTGCTTTGGTCCTACTCACACTGGCCCCTCTTGCTGTGTCTTAAATGGAACAGGCATTTTTTCTCCTCAGAGATTTTGCCCTTCCTCAAGTGTCTATTTGGCTTACTCCCTTAATTCTTTCAGGTTTTGGCTTAAAATGTTACCTTGGGAAGGCCTTCTCTGAAATCTCTATTTAAAATTGCCAGTCCACCCTCCCCCACGCCCCAACCCTGACTCCTTACAATGGTTTTCTGTTTCATTTTACTAATAGCAAACACTTCCTTCATGGAATTTATCTCCTTCTAATTCTAATATGAAAATTCAAGTGACATAAGGGATAGTATTTATTCACAGCTATATTCCCAGCATCAAGAAGTGTACCTAGCATATACTAAGCACTCAACAGATATTTCACAGGTGAATGAATAAATGAATAACAACAGGGATATAAATCCAGAATACTGAACTTCAAAAAAATTAAGATATTTATTCTGGCAGTTAAATGATCGGATTGCTAATCAAATTTCCAACAATATATGACCTTAGCAACTGTTAAGAGCAAACTGTCTTCAGGGGGTTCATTTATTTGGAGGAAGTGTTAACTTTCTTGGTGCTCAAAATGTTGCAGAACTATCTTCAGGAATCCTATAGATCCTCAGGATATTACGTTGTAAATCCCTTGGAATCCTTCCCCCTTTTCTGCTATCAAAATCTATCAATAATTAGCGCTTAATTTAAAGGATAGCTCCCTTCATGATCCCCAGCTAATATGTTTTTCATTTCTAACTTTTCCTTAGTATCATAATTTTCACATCAAATTTCTTATCAATTTATCAAATTACTTTTAAATTATATTCATGTTGTACTTGAATTACCTTTAGTTATTAGGCATTTGAGTCTTTCAATATTAGGCACTAGTACTGTGTACACTGACTTGATCATAATAAGCTGTTAAAAATATTTCTGTTTGATGCAAAAAGATAATTACTTGATCAGATTTTAATTACTTATTTTTTATCAAATTTCTTTTGTTTAAAGTACAATTCAAAAAGCTGTGTGATAGAAAATAAAAGAATAAAACTGACAGATACTAAGCAAAATTGTTAATTTATAACTGTAGAATTCTATATTGATTCAACTTAGGAAATAAAACATACCAAAAAGCAATTTTTTAAAGACCATTATCTTTTCGGAGAGAGTTTTAAGATTCTAAATCAAGGAAAAAAAATTCTAAATCAAGGAATATGTTCACTGAAATTTACATGAAAGTTGGACCTTTATAAGGAAACATGAAAGACAGTGCACTCCAAAGAAAAGAAATGAAAGTGTCTCTTTCCATCTCTTGAACCTTCATGGCACTTAGTTTTTTTTAAAAGATAAATGGTTACTATGATTTTCTGTTTCACAGTTATAATTAGAAGTTATAAGACCCGCAACGAGAAAACTCACTAGGAACCACTTTTAAATATACTCACATATTTTCATCTTCACTTATAAGGTGGATGAAAAAATGATGCTGTTTTAAGAACATAATATTAATATTAAATACCATTTGTTGAATGTTGAAAGCATTAATACTTATTTAAACATATATGTGTCTTTACATACATAAAAACAAGCATAGTGACCTTAAAAATCTGTGTTTAGTTAAAAAAATCTGATTGAATTACTGGATACCCTATATTTCTGGTTATTTCTTGTCAACTGTTGCATATGCCCCATCCCACAGTAATTTCTTCCCTCATTATGTTTGAACTAATATTGAAGCCACATTCTTTAGCATCCTGATTTCTCAAATGACTCCTGTAGGATTGTTAGATAAAGAAAATATAGAATAAGTTTAGGTAAAGAAAATGTGAAATGCTGTGTTCTGAATTCATGTGAATTTTAGGCATAACTAAAAAAGTAGATTTGGAAAACACATATCCTCAACCTCTACCTCTGCCTACACCTATATCTACATCCGTAACTATATCCATTAATTTCTACATTTATACCTACATGCCTTAAACATTAAGTTCCATTGGCTTATGAATGGTACATTCATTCATATCTCAGGAGAAAAGAAAAGGTGACTCATTATAGCCATATTGTTGAATTTCACAAATGTAGATCAATTTTTCATGTTCAAATGTTCATAGAATAAAAATGAGAACTTTGCAACAACTCTTTGGGCTAGAAAATTGAGACCTTCTAGGAATTTATTTCAATGCTTGAGGTGGCTATCTTTAAACTTAAAAATAAACAGGCAGAAACTCTAAATGGCAAACATGTGATGACTTTTATCTGCAGTATCACAAAAAAATTAAAAAGAATTATATATTTCTAAATACTCATGAAAATGAGAGAAGATACAATCTCTCTGGAAAAAAGGAAACTTTTTTTTTAAAGAGGAAGCTTATCTTTTAAAAAGATCTGAAAAATAGTTAAAATGTATGTGCTTATGTTATACCAACAATCTTGAAAAGATTTTGGCAAGAAATAGCAAAATACATTTTATGTTCCATTCATATATAAAATAATTTCAAAACAAACATATACTTTAGGGCACAAATATATACTCTAAAAAGTTTGATGAAACTATCACATATTTAACTTACAGGGAGATACAAATAATGAATGGCTTAGGGGATATTAGAAGATCTTTCTGGGAAGAAATTGATTCAGAGGAACAACAAGAAGAAATATGATAAAAGAAGTAGATTCAAAGATTTTTTTCCTCATTCAGAGGAAGAAAATCAAAACAAGTTTTTTAAAAAGTACAAAAAAATTACCAGGAACAGCTAAATAGAAAAGGTACAAACCACAGTGCTGATTTTCTAGGAGAAAATTATTATAAGAAGGACAGTTAAAAAAAAAAAAAAGATTCTCAGTAGCATATTCCAATGTGGAGAGAAGCAGCCCAAAGTGGGAAGTAGAAAGCCCTCTGAGAAAATAAGGCAAATCTCTATGGATTATCTCCAACCACAGAGGTCACAAGACTTGCAAAGTCAACACATGTTGAAGAATTGTAAAAATCGATACTTAAGCCAACTTCAGCAACCAAAAGATGGGATGTAATTCAATAGGTTAAACTACATAACATTGCCATTTTTGTGGGTCCAACCCACTGAATATCATTAGGAAGAAAGCATATTCCTTGAGTTCAATAAATACCACTTTAAGTCGTTATGATAATAAAATAGCACATCGAGAGCATTATAGAGACAGCAGAGTTAAAGAAGCAAAGCAAAACTGAACTATTACAAACTAATTGAAAGTGAGACACATAGTAGGATGGAATAAATTGTGCTAAAAATGTAATGACTGACTTAAGATAAACCCAGCAATCACTTTAAAGGAGATAGACAAATAAACTAAAGGAATTGGCAGGAAGATGATAGATGAAGAGGGCAAACTCACCTGACTTACGGAGGACTGGTGTCCCTCAGTAGCTAATCCTGTAATGGTGAAAACATATATTTAGAAGCATAAAATAGGATGATATTCTTAAGATAATGGGAGAATTAAATCTGTACATCAAAGATGAACTGAAATGCCTAGAAAATCTAACACAGAATAATTAAGGCTGAGACAGATACTCGTTAAGCAATTAAATATTGAGAATGAAAACCAAGAACTATTCTCACACAGCGGGAGAAAGCAAGTTAGGCTGGTGTCAGACTTTTTCCAAGTGGCAGTCAGGATCACAAGACAGGGCAGCAATCTCTCTATTTTGAGAAAGAAGAAGTATAGCTAGGATATTTTACATTCTGGCAAATTGTTGTTTTCATTAAAAAAGAGCTTTGGGGTGCCTTGGTGGCTCAGTCAGTAGTGCATTCAACTCTTACTTTGAATCAAGTCATGATCTTAGGGTCATGGATGAGAGCCCCACGATGGACTCTGCACTGAGTGGAGCCTGCTTAAGACTTTCTCTCTCCTTTTCCCTTTTCTCCACCCCTACCCCCACTCTCTCTCTTTCTCTCTAAAACTAAACAACAACAACAACAACAACAACAAAACAGTTTTTTTCTCAAACACAAAATACTCTGGGAATATCGATTATCCTTAACTGTATTTTAGAACAAAACACATGGGTGATTACATCCACCTAACTCAGACATTAATCAAAACAAATTAGTGAGAATGAGAAATATTTTGGCATATGGACTGATGAACAATGACACAATTTAAATACATAAAGTAAATTAAATACTTAAAAAAATGTAAATAGTACAAACTCTGAGAAAATAAAATCGTTACAAAACAAAGAACAGGAGATGGGAAAGGAAAGAAGGGAGAAGTGTTGTAAACAAGTTAATCAGTTCATCATTCATAGGAAAATCAAAGCATCCCATAATATGTAACATTTAAACATGCACTTAAAAGATACGTTTCAAGTTATAATGGTTTTCATAATACATGTTCTTCAAACTAGAGCTCTCTTTGATGGTTTAGAACTTAGAGTAAAAATAATGTGTTTTTTAAATTATGGAACTTCTTCAGTTTTTTTGGTTAAATTCAAGAAAATTATAATTAATGTTTTAACTTAGAGCATACCACTTATAGAATTAATCTCTGATTGAAAAATTTGTTCTGTCTCTAGATGTACTTATCCATCCTTTGATTAACATTTTGGCACAGAGAGATATTATACTGCTTATTTATGGATATTAGGTTCTGTTTTTTAAGATTTATTTATTATTGAGAGAGAGATAGAGAGAGAGAGAATACATATGCAAGTGGTGGGGAGGGACACAGAGAGAGATGCAGACTCCCTGCTGAGTATGGGGCCTTATGTGGGCCTAGATCTCTCAACCCTGAGATCATGACCTAAACAGAAATCAAGAGTTGGAGGCTTACCCGACTGAGGCTTCCAGGAACCCCTGGATAGTAGGTTTTTAACTATTGTGTTGATTTTTACTTCTAACTTTTTTGGTTTTCTTTAGTTTATTGAGTGATGGACATTGAATATTTTTTAAAATAATAAGGTCACTACTTTGAAAATATATATGCACTAGTCTGAGATTTTTTTGAAATAAATATGTTTATGAGATCAGTGGATTTTTACTTTACATATTTTTATATTATTGGTGTGAATTTAAAAATATCATATTACAAGCACTTTCAGGGGCTGTTTCTGAAACTTTCTTTGTGATTGAGAAACTACGGTTGCATTTAAATTAGAATCTGTGGATAATTTCATTGAAGTGTGTTGATGAAGTGTCTTAAAATATCATTTTTAAAGAAATTAATTTCATTTGGAAGTTACAGTTATATTGATTATCTTACTGATTTACTTTCAAATATGATGATTTTGCAAAAGAACGTCATAAGGCCTCTCTACATTTTCTACTTTCATACAAAAATGAGCAAATGATCAAGAGTGTTCAATAAAGACCACACTGGGAACTGTCAGATGATTTTATCTCAGTTGTAAGTCATTAGTAACAAAAAAAAAAAAAAAAGAAAAGTGAATATACCTTTTAGCATGTATTTTAATTAAGACTTCCAGAATCTTACGTATTTGTCACATCCAATATTCTCACTTACAGATAGTGTTTTTTTTCTGTTGTGTAGTTTAGTCATGGGACAACTCAAAATTACATTCTTTTTAAAATTACCTATGACATGCCTATGGAAAATTCCTTTCTAAGATTATGAAATTAAAGGTATTGAATGTTTCTCTGCATGTTAAAAAAGAGTTCAAATAGTTAAAAAAAATTAAAGAAAAGAAAAAATTTAAAAAAGCTAATTAAGACACTAATTAAGATATTGTGTCATTGACAAAACAAAACAAAACAAAACAAAACACAATAGAACAGAACAGAGAGTCCAGAAATAGACACATAAATATGGCTAAATGACTTTTGACAACGCCAAGGTAATTCAGAGGAGAAACATTTGTCTTCTCAACAAATTGTGTTAGAACACTTGGAGGCATATATGCAAAAAGCTGAACCTAGAAGCAGACTTTACAACCTATTTTAAAATGAACTCAAAATGTATCATACACCTAAGTGTAAACAATCTACATGACCTTGGTTTGGTGTGAATTTTCAGATGTAGCACCAAAAGCGTGATATACAAAAGAAAAAAATGATAAATTTGATTTTTATTAAAAACTTCTGCTCACAGAAGTTTTATTTAACACAGTTTAATAAAATGGAAAGGGAAAGATGAGCCAGAGACTGGAAGAAAATATTTGTAAAACATATTTGATAAAGAGCTTGTATCCAAAATATGCAAAGAGCACTTAAAATTAAACAACATGAAAACAAATCACCCAATTAAAATGGACAAAAGATTTGTATAGGCACCTCACCATGTAAGATATACAGATGGCAAATAAGTATACAAAAAGATTCTCAACATCTTTTGTCATTAGGAAAATTCAGATTAAATCATGTTATATTAGAAAGCAAAAATTTGGGGAACAAAGAAAAATTCTGAGAGAAATATGCCCTTCATTACATTGAAAGATTGGGTAAATTAATGACTTTAGTTAATGGTCTGCTAGCCAAAGGAAGTGAGATACTTACAGGACATAAGAGCACATGATGATGTAAATTTGTACTGTTATAGGCTTGAATAAAATTAATTTGTAAGGGAAATAATAGACTGATTTTCTCATTTACCTAATGGATGGAACTTCAAAGTTATTGCTACATATGAACACCTTAAGAAAAGGATTGCCAGCCATGTTTTATCTTATGGTTATGTATTGCCTTTGCTTTAAACTATGTCTGGGGAACAAACAGAAACATTTTTTATGTTCATTTTCTATTTTATAGCCTTTAAGATGGAAAATAAGCTGTCTCTGAAGAGGCCCACATGGGATGCTTCCAGGCATTTCTGGTAACTTGTAATACCACATTGCCTGAAATGATAGTGATATATTCTTTACTTAACTTTACAAACTCACAGGTTTTGTTATTAAAGAATACAAAAGAATTGAATAACACAGACTTGCAATGGAATAATGTTGCCCTGGAAAATGTAAAAGCAATCATTTTGTAATGTATAATTCATTCCTTTGTAGGACAATCAGAAGATTGTTTTCCTGTCTGGATTGTTGTGAATTTTCACTCTAGCCAGAATCATTGTTCTCATTTAGAATATTATGGCCATTCACACATAGGAAAACAGACAGTTCGATTAATCTAATAATTATTTTACAGCCAAGATTTCCTGAATGACTTTTGTTTCCTTTCTTCTAAGAGTTTATTTGTGTTAATTTATCTTTTCGATGATAAAGGGTATTCAAATGTCCTGTGGAGGAAGTTAAATGAGGCAAGATATCATACCATATAAATTCCATGCAGACTGGCAATTCAATGTTATATGTGTAAGGCACCCAGATGAGGCAGAAGGTAAGCAGGACAGAGAATACATTTCCTTATTACGATGTGGCTTGACTGCTAATTTGATCTTTATACCGTCTTCTATTTTCTCAGTACAGGCATCTGCTGAGGACCAATCTCTCTTGCATCTAGAATGAAGCCTTCTGGCTTCTGGCTCAGGTTTTATCTATACCCAAATCTCTCTTGAACTATTCATTTTCCATAGGAAATCAACCAGGTGTCTGTCACCATTTCTTTTCTTCAACTTTTACAGTCATTAGCTAAACATATTTTTATTCCACATGACTATGTGCCATCCACCTGTCTAGATGCTTGGGATAGGCTTGCAAACAAAGATTCCTGTTTCTTGGAGACCACAGATTACTGAGAGGGGGCAGACAGTAAGTAATACCTTAATTCAGTGAATTATATATGTTAGAGGTAAAAAAAAGTGCTATGAAAAAAAGTGGTGATCAGGACAGTTTGCAGAGAAGACTGGTTACAAAGCATGGTCTGGACAAAGGTTTGAGAGAAGTGAAGGAATTTGCCAGACAGAGTGTGGTTAAGAACATTGCAGGGGAATAGCCAGTTAGAGGATGGGAACAAGTTTTTAATTTTGATGTAGTCCAATTGATCTGTTTTTTCTTTGATGACTGCGCTTTTGATATTAAATCCAGGAAAACGTTTCCAAATCCAATGTCATGAAGATTCTCCTCAGTGCCAAATTCAATATCATGAATATTCTCTTCTGTTTCCTTCTAAAACTTTTATAGTTTTGACTCTTATGAATAGAGCCTATTTTAATTACTTATTTGCAAATAAATCTATTTTAGTTATTTATTTCTAAGTCTATTCTCTATGGTACATTCTTAGTGTTAACAACAAAAGGGAGATATTCTCTACTTACATATTTCCCAAGCATGAAACACTAGCCCGATATTTTATAAGTTGTTAATAAATGTTGAGTGACTACAAAATAAATGAATGATTAACAATAAAAATGAAAATAATAAGATCTTCCTATGTTGGGTACAAGTTTCAGCATCTTACATGTATTTAACTCATTTAATAGTCACAAAACACCTATTAAGGAAGAAAGGAAAGCACTGAGATGTTAAATTACTTGACCCAAATAACACTGATAGTGGGCAGCAAACCTCGGAATTCATTGCATATATATTACATGTCGAAGCCACTTGTAACAGTATGATCTTCTACATGGCAAACAGAGTAGAGTGAGGGTTCACAAATTTGGCTTGGCATCAGAAGAGCTTTAAAAAATACAGAGTCTTGGACTACACCCCAGATCTACTGAGATACTGAGAAGTGGAATTTTAAAAACTGTCATGGGTAATTTATATGTAGTCAGCCTGACATCTGCTTAAGCAAAATTGTGTGTGAATCACTGAACACTAAGCTTTCTTATTTGTGCTGGTACACAATATGAGCGGAAAGTGCTTGGAAATGTATTCTTGCTGCTGTTATTTGCTATTCTAACTATCAACTTCCAAAGAGAATTGAAATTTTTTGACTAGAGAAGGAATACTCCTGGGACCTGTAGGGCTTGATTTGTTAAGCTGGGGAACATTATTGTCATTAGGAGGTAAAACAAGGCTATTAATGAAATTCAGAGCCTCAACCTGTGTGGTAAGCCCTGAAGTGGGTGTGTACATTAATCTGTACCAATCACGTACTGAGAAAATGGAAAGAAGAGAACTCACAGACACTCTACTCCAAGCAACTCACTTATAAATAAGCAACCTACTAAGGGTAGGCAATTTGTTTTTTGAATGAGCAAAATAGCAATTTGAGTGAGTCAGTTAATGATTAAGGAATGAATGAATCAATTGTATGGATATGTAATGCCCCCATGAGCCATTTAGATTCCAACTTAAGCTCCCAGTTATCTTTCATGCTCCTTACCAAACATCAGTCTGCCCTACAGAGCCTAGAAAACATGTCCAAATGTTGAAGAACATGGAGCCTCATTTTTACTTACGTGTGGAGAAGCCATGTGTAACGAGAAGGGTAAAACCTGCCCTCTCTTTAGAACCCGAACTTGACATGGGACCCTAAGAATTGGATGTAGCCTTGATAGAAATCATTGCATGGGCAGCCAGAGTAATAGCCACTTATGCCCCAGCAATGTGCCTCATTCTTATTTCTAACAGATTCTAAAACTGCCTCATTTGATAGCCAACGGTAAAGGAAGTGAATGAACATTAAGTACAGAACCATGTGAACCACTTCTCTTTTGGTACCACCGTAGGCACATTTTGATTCCTCATGGTGTGAGATAGCCAGAAAACCATTTCCTTGCTTCCTTGTGTGGGTTTGGATCGCACTGCTTCTGGAAATTAATGTTTTCTATTGAACAAGTGCAGCAAGTGCAGTTTGTATACGACAGAGAAGAAACCATTACAATTACATATACACTTGCAACATACAGAGTAAAGAGAAACACTCAAAAGATAAAAAAAAAAAATCCAGTCAGGATGTGAAAATGAAGATGCTTGAAACCATAGCAGAGAAATCTGTCAGGACTGCCTGGGAACATGTTGCTGGACTTAGGGAGCCGTGAGGGGTCATTAATGGTACTGGGAAACACACTCTTTTTTCTCAGCTGTTAGATTTAAGGAATATATTCTAGAGCATGTGATAGAGGTGTGAGACTGGGGGGCTTTTTTATATATAAAAGGGGAGTGAAGCTTTGAATATTAAAAGAAAAGTCACCTTGGAGACAAGGAGGTAAGACCTGAAGATAAAAATTCAGATTCAAACCAAGTGAACTCAAAGAGGGCCCACTTGTGAAAACTTAAGCATTTTTGTACTTCTCTCCTTGATAATGGGAAAAGCCATGCTATGTCGTGAATCTTTATGTTGCTTACCTCTTGTGATTTATTTTATTTTAATTTATTTTTATTATTTTGTCTTGTATAAACACAATATATAACTCAATGAAACATTTTGGCTAGATCATCCAAACAACTTTGGTTCATAAACAAGACAAAACTTCTAATATAGTTATTTTAAGCTTTGATCTCAAAATTCATCAAAGATATGTAAGCAAATCTCTGAAATTGTGTATCTTTTTATTTTCTGCAGAATTCCAATTTGCTATCGTATTAAAATTACTGTGTTTACAAGAACAAATGTAATATATTTTTCTTGTAATGAATTAGTAATATAAAGATGGCAGTGATATATTACATAGAGGATTATTTCCTATTCAGTTTTATAATAACAGGATATTTTATGCTCCTCAAATATTGATACAGAGATGCTAAGTATACAGGAAGTCTTCTTATCTCCTGAACAATTCCACTGTTGTTTTATATTTGACTTACAAAGGTGGAGAAGGTATACACTGGGAATAATCTATAATCTACTCTCTTTCCTACTTCTCTTACAATTCTCTTTTAGGTTTAGCATTTGAGTCTGTTTCTGCGAAGATAACGATGTAAACTCTGCATTAGAAACATACAGCGATGGGACGCCTGGGTGGCTCAGTTGGTTCAGCGGCTGCCTTTGGCTCAGGTCATGATCCCAGCGTCCTGGGATCGAGTCCCACATCGGGCTCCTTGCTCGGTGGGGAGCCTGCTTCTCCCTCTGCCTCTGCCTGCCACTCTGTCTGCCTGTGCTTGCTCTCTCGCTCTCTCTCTCTCTCACAAATAAATAAATAAAATCTTAAAAAAAAAAAAAAAGACACATACAGCGATGAGGGACAAATCCACCCAAACTGATTTGCTTTGGCAGATCTCATCTGTTTTTTAACCTAATATGCATCTGTTGTCATTTCCATGAAAATGCTTCTGGTTACTAATAAACAGTTTTTATTAATAATAAGTTAATACCTCTTCCAATGAATTTACATCTTAAGGGAAATGTGAATGCTAGATGTAATGCTAAATATATGAATCTGTGTGCCTACTACAGGTACTAAGTTTGTGTAAGTGAACTGTTGAAATGATACAACTTCAAATGCAATCTAATTCTTTCTGATTTTCTTAAAAAAAAGTAATCCATATCTGTTTAACTGCATATTCCAGTTTTAAGTGGCATGTTACATTTGACTGGTAATAGACTTTTACCACAAGTAGGGTGCAGTGTTGTCCTAAGAGTTGGGCCAGAGCATGGCCCAGGAACATGTGTCAGTCCTCATCATAAAAGGGCTTTGAATACTGTTTGACAGCCATGCTCTTAACTCCTAACAGAACCTCACTTGGCTCTTTCCAGTTTTTATTTCTAGCTCTCCCTTCATTCACCATTATGGCCACATCCTTCTTCACCATTAATTAGTAATTAAAAGCTAGGTTTCTATGAGGTTCTCTTCCAGGTATCTCCTCCCTCTATGTAGACATTCTATTCAAAACAGTGCTTTACTAACCCTCAACATACCAATAATTAGCAAATTTGCATCTTTTGTCAAAACCTTTCTTTGTGGGTGGCTCAGTCAGTTAAGCATCTGTCTTCAGCTCAAGTCATGATCTCAGAGCCCTGGAATCGAGTCCTTCATTGGGCTCCCCACTCAGTGGGGAGGTCTGCTTCTCCCTCTACCCTTCCCTCCTCTTGTGATCTCTCTCTTTTTTAGTCTCTCTCACTCTGTCTCTCTTTCTCAAATAAATAATCTTTAAATAAACAAACAAACAAATTTTCTTTGTGCTCAGGCTCATATCAACATTTCCCATTCCATTTCCATTCCTTAATCTCAACATGTCCAAAAATATCCTAATATCCATCCCCTCCTTTCCTACCCCAAACCTGATCATTGCCCAGTGATTCATATATTAGAAAACAGAATCACCAAACTTCTAGCTACACACACCTTGTTTTTCCCTTAAATCTCACGTAGTGACCCAGTGCCAATTTTTCCTTATTACTTCTTCATATATCTTGCATTCTAACATTAATAACCTGTCACCATATCCCATGGCCAAATTACTGTCTTCCAAATGGCGACCTAATCAGTTTGCTTCTATCCAATATATTATTTTTTCCAGTGCAGTCCTTTATCACAGTAATCTTTTCAAGTGAAAAACTTACCATGTCATTCAATGCTTGCCTCACCAGCTACCTATCCAAACTTATCCAATTTAAAATACTCAATGATTATTCTATTGCTTAAAAAATAAGCCAAACACATTATTCTTCTAGAGTGGTTTTGGGTCTACAACAAAATTCAGAAGGAGGCACAGAGATTTTCCGTATCCTCCCTGCTGGGACATATGCACAGACTCTCCTATTAGCAACGTCCCCCACCAAAGTGGTACATTTCTTATAATTGATGGCTCTAAATGGACACATAATAATTACCCAAAGTCAATAGTTTACATTAGGGTTCACTCCTGGTGTTGTACATTCTATGACAAATGTATAATGGCATACATCCATCATTGTAGTTGCAAGCAGAGTATTTTAACTGCTCTAAAAAAATCCGCTGTGTTCTGCCTATTCATCTACGCATTCCCCAATCCTGTCAACCACTGTTATTGTACTATCTCAGTAGTTACTTTTTACAGAATATTATATATTTGGCATCATACAGTACGCTGCCTTTTTAAACTGGCTTTCACTTCATAATATGCATTTATGTTTCCTCCATGTCTTTTCATGGCTTGATGTTTCATTTATTTTTAGCACTAAACAATATTCCATTGTACCATTTGTTTATCCATTTACCTACTGGACACATTGGTTACTTCCACGATTGACAATTATGAATAAAGGTGCTATAAACATCTATGTGTAGGTTTTTGTGTGACCATGTTTTCAGCTTCTTTGGGGAAATACTAAGGGGCATGATTGCTGGACTGTATAATATGTTTAGTTTTGTAAGAAACCACCAAACTGTCCTCTAAAGTGGCTGTACCATTTTACATTCCTGCCAGCAAAGAATAAGAGTTCCTGTTGCTCCACATCCTTGCTAGCACTTGCTGTCATTTTGTCAGATTTGGGCCATTCTAATAGGTGTGTATTTCGTCGTTGTTTTAATTTGCAGACCCCTAATAGCCCATGCTGTGGAGCATCTTCTCACATGCTTATTTGCCATCTGCATACCTTCTTTGGTGAGATGTCTGTTAAGTCAGTGGCCACTTTTTAAAATTGGGTTGTTTGTTTTCTTGTTGAGTTTAATGGTTCTTTGCATATTTTTTTTTTTTCTTTGCATATTTTTGATGACAGTCCTTTATCAGATGGGTCTTTGGCAAATATTTTTTCCTGGTCTGTGGTTTGTCTTCTCATTCACTTAGCATTTTATTTTGCAGAGCAGAAGTTTTTAAATTTTAAAGAAGTACACTTATCAATTATTTATTTCATGGTTTGTACCTTTGGTGTCATATCTAAAAAGTCTTTGCCATATCCACAGTAATCTGGATTTTCTCTTATGTTATGTTCTGTGAGTTTTATAGTTTTGCATTTTACATTTAGGTTGATGATTCATTTTGAGTTAATTTTTGTGAAGATTGTAATATCTGTTTTTTTTTATTTTTATATTTATGTTTAATATAAATATATATAATAAAGTAAATGTAAGTATATATTCACATTTATTTTTAATTTTTGTAGTTTTTACATGTGGATCCTCAGTTTTTTCAGTACCATTTGTTGAAAGGATTTATCTTCACTTTACTTTATTGCTTTTGCTTGTTTGTTCAACATTGGGTAGAAGAAATTGGGTAGTGTGAGTCCTCCAACTTTATTCTTACCCTTCATTATTGTGTTAGCTGTTCTCGTTTTTTCTTCTTCTCCATATAGAGTTATTGATTCTATAGAATCAGTTGGTCAATATCCACAAATTAACTTGTTGGGGCTTCATTGAGATCACCTTGAATCTATGAATCAAGTTAAGAATGGTCATCTTGACAATATTCCTGTCTGAACATAGACTGTCTCTCCAATTATTTAGGTCTTTGATTTTGTTCATAAGAGTTTTGTAGATTTCCTTCATAAAGATCTTGCACATATTTTGTTAGATTTATACCTACATATTTCTTTTTTAAAGTATGCTAAAGTAAATGATACTGAGTTTTATTTTCAAAGTCCATTTGTTAATTGCTGTTACATAGGAAAGTGACATTTATATATTAACCTTGATATTAACTTCAATGTTGCTTCAGAATATTTTGAACTACTTTAAATTTTATTTTAGCTTTCCAAAAACCTCTTTTTAAAAAATATTTATTTTTAGAGAAAGAGAGAGTGTGTGTGTGTGTGTGCAGGAGCAGGGGAGGAGGGGCAGAGGGAGAGGGAGAGAGATAATCCTCAAGCAGACTCCCCACTGAGTCATGGAGTCCCACATGGGGCTTGATCCCAGGACTCTGATATCATGACCTGAGCAGAAATCAGGAGTCAGTGGCTTAACTGACTGAGCTACCCAGGTACCCCTTTATCTTTCCCAAAACTTCTAAATAATGTAATCATGTTTTACTAACACTGTTTCTTACAGAAAATAAGCAAACAAAGTTGACTCAGAGAAATCCAGTTACTGCCTCTGACTCAGTGGCAGTCCTGGCAATAAGCATGGATGCCTACTACAGGGACACCACATATAGCCATGTCGGCTGTAAACTTGATGAAAATGGTGCCTCCTGGAGTTTTGCAGACTACAACCTTCACAACCATTCCCAGTGGCCTAGCAATATAGTACCACTGCAACAATGCAATTTATAGTTTAGTACCTTTTCCCCAGGACCTCTTTGCTGTCCTACCAACAGGTGTGTGTGCACACACACACATACATTCGTATGCAGACATAAACACACATTGCCCTGTATTTATTGTCCTTAAACCCTCCAAATAAATCAGTACTAGAAGTAGGAAGAAATTTCCTACAATCAACCCTTATGCTAAGGATGAAAAATGGTAATTGTTCTAAAATATTGTACAGTAAAATATGCAGAAAAACATTACCCATGAATATACACACAGTGCACATACTCATACTTAAATATTTCTCTCTAGTCTGTATATTATCATTGTTTAACAAAGCAAAGTTTTTGAATAATGCTCTTAAGTTAAAATATTCTAAAAACTGGGACACCTGGGTGGCTCAGTGGATTAAGCTGCTGCCTTCAGCTCAGGTCATGATCTCAGGGTCCTGGGATCGAGCCCCACATCAGGCTCTCCGCTCAGCGGGAGCCTGCTTCCCCCTCTCTCTCCACCTGCCTCTCTGCCTACTTGTGATCTCTCTCTCTGTCAAATAAATAAATAAAATCTTTAAAAAAAAGATTCTAAAAACACATGGCAATCAGTTCCTATATTTCAAGACTACAGTTTAAAACAATAATTTATTTTATAGTTTCTGTCAGAGAATTTAAACATAGATGTATGCTAGAAATAATTTAATTTAATCTGTGGTTTCTTTGCATATGGCTATCAAGTGTGTAGATACAGACACATGAGCCATATAAGTCTTTTTAAGTAAATATGAAAAAGAATTTACAACTTAATCATATTGCTTGAATGTTACTAATTGATTTCAAATATTTAGTAGATTCTAATAAGGATAATGAAAGCAAAATATGTCTCCATTTTTAGAAATAACTTTCTTTGCAATCTACATTAAAAATCTCTAATATAAATTATTGCTGAAACAAAAATTTCAAATGACCCAAATTACCTTGAAAAAGATTACTTAAAATTAAAATGCCACTGTCATTTCGAGCCAAAATAAGTAAATAATCTTTCTAGTGAGACCTAAATATAGCATCTGTGCCCTAAAGTTGGCACCAAATTCTCTTGGTATCCTGGTCTTTCTAGGTGACTAGGTTTGTAATTCCACAAGTATTTTAGGTTGAAATATTTGTGAGGGGGCCCCTGAGTAGCTTAGTCAGTTTCTGATCAGGTCACGATCACAGGGTCCTGGAATGGAGGCCTGAGCCCCATGTCAGACTCTGCGCTCAGTGTGAAGTCTGCTTGAGACTTTGTATCTCTCTCTGACCTCCTCCCATGCTCTCTCTGTCTCTAAAATAAATAAATAAAATATTTATAAAAAAAGAAAGAAAGAAATATTTGCAAGGTCTGTTTGAGTCGCTGAGAATACTATAGTGAACAAAAATCTATAAATAAAAATTCTAATGAACACTGAAAACTAAACATTGTGTTTATACAGAATTCAAATTTTTGCAGAATAAATAAACAGTAGGCAAATAAACCAGTGAATAAATAATATAATTTCACATAGTAATAAGTATTATCTAAACTACAAAGGAATGAATGGAGATAGATGGGGGAGTTAGTTGTAAAGGTAGTCAAAGGAGCTTCCCTGAGGATGTGACATTTGAGCAGAGACCTAAAGAGAGCGGACATGTGCATATGTACATGTGAGTGAGCTGAGCAATCCAGACTGAGACAAGCGATGCAAAGACTCTGAGAGAGGATCATGACTGGGCTATCCAAGAAATAGAACCAATGCTAGAATGAGCAGAAGGAAACAGTGCAGGAGTGGTAGTAGGCAATATATTTAGAGGTTGCCTGCAGTCACACCACATAGAGAACACTAACAACTTAGATTTTATTTTTATTATTATGAGTAACTATCAAAAGAGAATGACCAAGGAAATGACATAATTCACGGATGTATATTTTGAAGAGGGGGCATGAACTATTGTATTAAATGTAGGTTAAGAGAGACAACAGAATGAGGCTGGGAAGCTTTTGCAGTGGTCTTTAGGGAGACCAATTTGACTTGATTAGGGAGGAAGAAAAAGAAATGCTGAATATTCCTCACATTAGGGATGGGATGAGAGCATTGTAAGGGCTGCCTCTCATCACCTCAACACTAGGCAGCTCCTCAGGACTGTGAGGTGGAGGAAGTACTTGCCATCATTAACTGCCGCTCTTCAACTTGCCTCTCCTCAGTAGTAGTTTAGGGAAAAGTTGGAGAAAAGAGGCTGGTCAATGTTAGTTCTACGCTTACTCTATTCTATTATTCTATTCTATTCTATTATACCTATTACAGCACTTACGTGCCATAGCTTCATTCATTGGTAATCTTCAAGGTTTTTGAAAAATAATTTTACAAATAATACATTAAACTGTCCAATTATCTGCTACAGTTCTTTGTGTATACATGTACCCTTGAAAGGCTATTTCTGGAATGGTGGCAGATGAATGACAGATAATTGGGTGCTGCTGTATTTCCTGGTCAAGGAACATCTTAATGTTATTTATTTTCTTTTTCTTTCCTTTTCTCTCTCTCTCTTTTAGGGAGAAGACCAGAAGGAGACACAGAGAGAAAATCTTAAGCAGGTTCCATGATCAACATGGAACCCAACATGGGGCTCAATTTCATGACCCTGAAATAATGACCTGAGCCGAAATCAAGAGTTGGATGCTTAACTGACTGAGCCACCCAGGTGTCCCTTAATGTTATTCTTTTAGCACACAAGGCATAACATATTTTCTGGCCACAAACTGTATTCCTATAACTTCCAGAAATGAATTTTGCTGATGCTTGAGAGAAGAAACTCCCAAAGTGATTGAGTCACCTATCATTTGGTGAACAACTGGTGCTCTCTTCAGATAAAGTATGAAATGTAGAAGAACATCTCACTTCAGGAAAAAGAGAGAGAGAGAAGTAGAAAATCAGTAAGTAAACTCAAAAGTACCATTTAAAGATAGCATTTATAATAGTCCAGTATAACATGCAACAATGTATACCGATTGGCGAGGTTACTCTGTGTCTGGTTATTCCAGTATTTGAAAGATGAGATACATAAAAATATAATTCCTATATTTTGTTAATTCATTCAACAATTACTATCATTTCTAATTCTAGGGATTGTGTAGGAGCTGAGGGTACAGAAGTTAAGATTTATCACAAAAGTACCTGGAAACTTGGGGAAAAAAAACTAGATATTTCTAAGTCTTAAGGCTGCATATTCGGCTACTGGTTATAACAAAAGAATCTGGATTTCAAAAGCTGCTAATATACAGCTTTACTTAGTAACTATCAGTGTGAAATATAGTTCTTCATATATGACTGACAGCCAATCATCAAAATCATTTCAAACCCTGAGAACAGCTATCAAGTTTATATTAATAAACAGTAAGAAAATCACAAGACACAAGCTATATTTCTTACCTTTCTTTGGTCTTCCCTGCTTATAGCATTAATATTATAAACTATCTTATTCTCAAAAGAATTATCTCTTTCAAGACATCCATCATTCCCTCTTTCACATTACTTATGAATATTTTATTACTTAAGAAAAAAAGAAATTAAATATCTCAAATGAAATTTGTGTCATTTGAAATATTTAAATCTTTAAAACAAGGGCATTCTGATCAAGGACTCAGTTTATAGTCACTGTTCTCTATCTAAGCATTGTCTAGAATTTCAATCATGAAATTAGGTTAGATATTCTAGCTAATATACTTTAGTTTTGACACAATGTTACATAGTTAATTATATGTAGAAAGCTTTAGATGTAACCACAGGGGGATATTTTTCTTTCATTAATTTAATTAATATAATATAATATTAAACATAAGAAAATTTTATGAGGCAAAGCATCCTTCAGAAATGAAGGAGAATGAAACTTTCCCAAACAAAAGCTGAGGGAATTCATCACCACTAGAACTGCTTTACAAGAAATGATTAAAGGAGTCCTTCAAGCTAAAATGAAAAGATGCTAATTAGTAACATGAAAATAAGCAATGCACTGGTAAAGGTAAATACTGCCATCCCCCTTATATATGGGGGATATATTCTGAAACTCCCAGTAGATACCTGAAACTAGGGAGTAATGAACCCTCTCTATACTATGTTTTTTCCTGTACATATCTATGATAAAGTTTAATTTATAAATTAGGCAGAGTAAGTGATTAACAGTAATAACTAATAATAGAATGAAACAATTATAACAATATACAATAAGAAAAGTTATGTGAATGTGTTCTCTTTCTCTCTCAAAATAGCTTTTTGTACTGCATTCATCCTTCTTCTTTAATGATATGAGGTGATAAAACACCTACCTGATGAGATGAAATGGGGTGGATGAAGTAGACATTGTGATGTAATATTAGGATGCTATTAACCTTCTCACAATAAATACATCAGAAGTAGGATCATCTATTTCTAGATTATGATGGACCACAGGTAACTGAAACCCTGGAAAGCAAGCCCACAGATGAGGGGAGAGGAGACTACAGTATACAGTCAAATTCAGAATTCTAATACTGTAATATGGTGCACAGTGAATGAGTTAACTCTGGTATAAATGATATAGGACAGTAGTCTTAAAAATAACCATGGCAGGGCACTTGGGTGGCTTAGTTGGTTGAGTGTCTGTCTCTTGGTTTTTGCTCAGGTCCTGATTTCAGGGTCCTGGGATCAAAGCCCTGCATCAGGCTCCAAGCTCAGTGGGCATTTTGCTTGAGATTCTCTCTCCCGTTCCTTCTGCCTCTCTCTCTCTCTAAAATAAATAAATAAATCTTTAAAAAAATAGCTACAATAATTGTTTGGTGTCCTTGGAAAGTGATGTTTCATGAAAGAAATAGTAAAATCTCAGACTAGAAACAATAGATGAAGCCAGATCAGGGAGAACATTGGATACTAGATTTAAGAGCTTGGTGACTGAATACCACTAAAGGCTATTAAGTGGTCATAGTTGTATGTTAGATCCATCTGTAGAACATGAGTGTAGTGTATTTGATGGATTAATTTGTGATAATTCCTTCATTATAAGACAAGTTTTTGACAGTTAACTCAATATCCATTGAAGAGACAGCTTCCAAGCCTTGGTGCTTACTAGTAAGAAGCGTTTGTCACTCTTATTCCCACTTGGTTGATGACCAAGCAAATTTTCCAACTAATAGCTGGTTATGAATATCTAATTTCTTAAATCTAAATTTCATAAAATATATCCCTATAAGATCTTCTGTACCAAAAAGAAAGCTGAGAAACGTATCACCATCTGAATAAACACAATCCACCATTACAGGCTGACTTTTCATTCTTTCCTGGAGGTAGGGAATGCTCCCTCATACCCATCCTTCCTACTTCCTTTTGGCTTACTTTTTCCCTGGGTTTTTCAGTTCTCAAATAATTCTCAAACAAGAGGTAAACTGGGGGGAAAAGAAACCTTAAATGAAAAAAGGGTGCTTGATTACCTCCAAGTTAGCAACCAAACAAATGTATGCTATCTGATTTTTAGACTCATTCAGACTCGTGTGTGAGGATAGGGAGCAAAGTTTCAGGAGGGGATAGAGGTTCTTTAGGCTTTTTAAATGTAAATAATTTTATTTTAATTCTGAATGTATATCACACATTGTTCACTGAATTTGATTTTTTGTTTAGTTCATTTAATCTTAGGCTTAAATGAACATTCTTTGCATATTCTGGTTTCTTCTCAGGTTAACCTATATTTTAGGTTTCTGGTGTTTTCCCTTTCAGGTCACTATATATTTCAGTTGAAAATTGTGAAAGTCTGGATCAAGGACTATGAAGCAAACTACATTTATATGAAGTATCCTATTTTTTTATTTGATAAAAGATACCAATAAGTTGTGTGATTAGTAAATATTTAATTCTAAAGAAATAAATCAAGAAGATAATTTTCAGTATGATATTATTTATGGTCCTTTTAATGTAAATGTTCAGAAAGGATAGAAGATTTTCAATCCCTTTTTCTGAGAGTCCATGTGTCTCAGAGAATAAATTGTTAGACATGGAGCAGGTTTAAAAAAATAGGCAGGGGCCGCCTGATGGCTCAGTGGGTTAAAGCCTCTGACTTAGGCTCAGGACATGATCCCAGCGTCTGGGGATTGAGCCCCACATTGGGCTCTCTGCTCAGTGGGGAGCCTGCTTCCCCCTCTCTCTGTCTCTGCTTGACTCTCTGCCTACTTGTGATCTCTGTCTGTCAAATAAATAAACAGAATCTTAAAAAAAAAATAGGCAGACCTCCCCTACCTGCTTCATATGCTCTTGTAAGGTAAATTGCTTTATCAAATGTGACACAAGCAGACACTTGAAAATTACTTGCACACTGGAGTTTGCTATACTTAGAACCCTCTCTCTATTATGCAAATAAATCCAAGATGGTCTTCTGCCATATGCAGAAGAAGTGATATACCCAACTGACACTCAGTAGTCAAATATGTGAGATGTGAATGAGGCTGGTCCAGGTCATCCATATGCTAGCTGACCTGATGGTCAAACCTAACAGCCACACTACACAAGCATAAAAGAGCTAGCGTAGGTCAACCTCTGCTGGCCAAGACTGAAGAATTAGCTGTACCAAGGAAAACAAATGAACTAACTCTTAACTAAAATAACTTTTCTATATATAGACTACAACAATTTAATTGAATGTACATAAATACATGAGCTATAATTCTACCCATAGATTTACTATTAGTGGAAATTCACTGTGAACTGACATTTAAAATAAATTTGAACCAACTCTATTATGACCTATATTTATGTACAGATTTTTTAAAGTTAAACTATTTCAGTGGGACATTAGCTATTATATTAGGATGCAAGCATTAATTCCAAAAGCATTTTAAATCTTTTCCATATTATATTTGTAAGAGTCATTCCAAAATTCTATTCATACTTACTCTGTCCACGAATACTGATTGCACAATCTACTAAGTGAAACCTTAAGTTTGAAAAATATAATCGTCAAGGTACTTTGTCCCACTTTGTAAACCATGATTAGCTTGTGCCATTTACTGGAAGGGTTATGCTTGATGATGCATCCTGGCTGTCTGCTGAATTTAACAAATCAAAATGAACATATTAGTGTTTGCATCAAATAACAAATATTGAATTCCTTTAATGTCCAATAGATATGATGATCTGGTTAGTCTCCTTCCTCGCTTTTTCAAAATTCCCAAACTATGAAACAAATGTACTCTCAATTTAAAATCATTAAGACTATATTTGTACCATGCTATTGATAATTTAATCAAGTTTCTAAAATCAATTACATTCCACTCTATATAAGTATAACCTCACATTACCACTAAAGATTCAGAGAATGAAATTTGATTGCTTTCTCAGGTTATCTATTATGAGTACCTAATGGAAACTCGCCAAGAAAGCTTCTCCCCAGACTATCTATACACCACACTAAAGGTACTCACCAATGTTTTATGACACTTACTATTCAGTAGTCACAGTTATCATTCTAGGTCCCACAGTATGAGTTTGTCCTATTGAAGAAAATGAAGCATTATCAAATATTGAAACTCTCATATTTCTTGATAACTCTCAGAGGAACTACTCAGTTCTTATCCATCATTTCTGCATTTTAAAATTCTGTGCATTATCTACAAAGTGATATCTAGGATTCTGGCAAGCAGAATCTTAATGCTCTGGATATTTAGTGTGAATGTCAAAGTCTGTGATTTCCCCCACAATAAATTTCAATTGACTGGTGTCACTTACTGGAAAGGTTACATGTGATTGAATTTATGACCATTTGCTGCTGAACTCAGCTTATAAATTGCTAATGATTCTGGCAGATGATCCAGTTTCTTATGCCAGTGAAATATTTGAGGTTAATTAAATAACCTTCATCACCTCTTTTCACCAAAATGCCAATGAACTGCTGAGAAGTTAAATAAATGTACTACTTGGTACCCAGTGATGCCAAATAAACCACTCTAAGTATGTACTTTACTGAGTCTATTATAATGATCTTCTAAAACAGAGCATGAAGTGTTAGATCCTTAAACATTGCTAAATGGAGAAATTATTTGAAATGTAAATATTTTTACAGTGCCATTAGGTAGAATCACATCAAATCAAAGTAAGAGTAAAATAAATTTAATGATAAGAATAAAATAAATTTAAATATACAATGATTAACAACTATAAGATCATAAATAAACAGAACAAATTTTTCACTTCACATAAATGTTTTAAAATCACTTAAAATTATTGAACAATAGTTCAGTGTTTAAATAATACATACTTAACTTGAAAATTATGCTAAAGTACAGTAATTCAGTAAAAAATTATTTACATAAAACAATTGATTTCCTTTAAGAAACGATATCTTTAGCTCTCACTATCTAAATACATATTCCTCTTTTACCATATGTATGGTGTTATATATAAATACTTCTAAAGTGACATCATTCAAAATCATTAGGACTTATGTGCACAAGATTATTTTCCTGTCCTCTATTCTATTCTTCTTATTTTTTGCTATTGTTGTTGTTTGTTTGTTTTTTAAGAATTTATTAATTTATTTGAGAGAGAGCACGAGCTGGGGAGAGAGGCAGAGGGGGAGAGAGAGGCAGAGGGAGAGAGAGAATCTCAAGCAGGCTCCATGCTGAGCACAGAGCCCAATGTGGGGCTTGATCTCATGACCTTGAGATCATGACCTGAGCCAAAAATCGAGTCAGGGTCTCAGCTGACTGAACCACTCAGACGCCTCTCTTTTTAGTTGTTTTTTTTTAGAACCCTAGTCTGTTGTTATTGTTGTTGTTGTTATTTTGAGGTGGCAAAATTCTTAGCTAGAGGATTATGTTCCCCACTACTCCTTGCAGTCAGGGGTCAACAATGAAATGTAAGAAGTTGGTAGGAAAATTTTCAAGTGTTGCTTCTTAAGACTTTATCTTCTTTCTATTCTTTTTCTCTTAGGAATTCTTAAGTTCTGGCATCTCCTGGGATCATAGGTGATCTTGAAAATGTTGAAGCAGAAAGATAGAAGGAGGGTGCCTAATGATCTTGGAGTCATCTCCAGACTTATTTTATGTAAGAAAGGGGGAAAAAGTACTACATTACTTAGGTCCCTTATTTGGTCACTTAGCAACTGAACTTTATCCTAACTTATACAGTTAGTATGAATAGTTCATTAATGTATCAGGTAGTATAATAAAATCTTTTAATAAAAATGTTAGCTAGTAATTAAGCAAGAATTTGAAAGATGGTCAACAAATTTTCTGTAAATTTCTTAGTTTTGGGCTTTTTTTGTTGCTGTTTATTTGTTTGTCTGTCTATTTTTTAAGTAGACTGCAACCAGCATTGATCCCAATGCAGGGCTTGAATGCATGACCCTGGGATCAAGACTTGAGCCGAAATCATGATTTGGGGACATAACCAACTGAGACACCCAGATGCTCCTGAGTTAATCTTAATAATAGTTCCACATATTTACTTACCAGGATAAAATAGAATGAACTATTTTTAAGGTAAGTATTTATTCATATACATGCAGTTTTAACCTTATCTGCTCTTACCTACTCTGAACAAAGAAAAGTGCCATCAAGGTCCTCAGCATTCTGCATTCATTTGACATTGTATTTTCTACCTAAAGTAGGTCACCCATCCACAATATTTTAGATAATGTAGAGATGACTTTAAAATTATAATCTCCAGGGGGGCCTGGGTGGCTCAGTGAATTGAGCCTCTGCCTTAGGCTCAGGTCATGGTCTTGGGGTCCTGGTATCGAGTCCTTTGGCTCTCTGCTCGGCAGAGAGCCTGCTTCCCTTTCTCTCTGCCTGCTGCTCTGCCTACTTGTGATCTCTGTCAAATAAATAAATAAAACCTTTATTTGAAAAAAAAGACCATTTAAAATTATAATCTCCGGCCCTGACTTCTCCTCGGAGCTCCAAAATCATTGATTACTTAATGCCCTTAAGAATGATAACAGCAAATATTATGAAATGATGCATACGAGATATGTTCATATTGTCAATGAGCTTATAATTACTTTATTTTGAGTTTTCCTATGTCATGTTTTATTTCACTCTATTAAACAAAAGTGGTAATATGAAATTGTTATTAAGGTATGGAAAAGCCATGATTTGTTATATAAACACTATTTTAAAACATTTCTTAGTAATCTGATCTTATTACATGAATATGCATGCATTTTTATCAGGGAAAGAAGTCTCAAATTTGATCATGAAAGTCCAAAGATGAATTGTAATTATCTGACAGAAGTGCAGTTGTTGTAAATATTGACAGAAAACATATGTTCACTGAGGAATTCCTATAGTTCAGTAAATAGACATGATAAAATAATAAGGTTAGCACTGAAAAAAAAAAGGAAATAAAATAATTTAATATTTAACATTATGGTGTCTTAGCCCTTCCAGGGTAATAGCCAATTAAAGAATAAGTAAAGCCAATTAAAGAATTAAAGTAAAATAAGGGTATAGCTAACAAACCTCAACGATAGGAAAGATAGAATAATAAAAATTCTTGATTTTTCCCCTCAAATAATGAGGGGAAAAAGGAAATAACACTAGTTGAAAATAAAAAAAGAGCAAAATGTAGATGTAAACACAAATATATCAGTGATTACATTATATGTTAATAGCAAAGTGATCAGGTTAATATTGGATAAATTAAACCCACAAGTGTATGCTGCTTATAAGAAAAAATCACTTTATATATGAGGATACATAAAAATTGACATTAAAAATTTAGAAAAAATATGTCACACGATACTAATTAAAGCACAAAAGCTAATGTACATCAGGCGAAGTAGACTTTTTGCAAAGACATTGTTTTTAGTAGTAGGTAAAAAGTAATATTCCTACCAGAAGAAATAATCATTCTGAATTCATATGTACTTAAGAATATAGTTTTAATATATATAAAGCAAAAACAAAATGAAAAGGAGAAATAGAGAGACCTAGAATCCATATGAGAGACTTAACCCACCTCTCTCAGTAACTGATAGGGCAGAAAAAAAAAAAGTAATGCAAAGTCTGATCTCGATGATGAACATGCCTACCTGACTTGACAAATATAGGGCACCATACCCAGCAGTGATAGAAAACACACTCTTTTCAGTTGTTCATAGACCCTTGCTGGACCACAAAACAAGACTGAAGAAATTTCAAATGATTGAAATCATTCAGTATATTCTCTGACTGCACAAGAGTTAATTTAGAAATTGAATATGAAAAGATAATTAGAAAATCCATGTAAGGAACCATAACCAGCTGTTCAGAAGAAATTGTAGGATAATATTTTCATAACCTGGAAGCTGGCAGAGATTTCTTACGCAGAGCACAAAAGTGCTACCCATAAAGGAAAAAGCTGATCCATTAAGCTTCATTAAAATTTTAAAAATTATCATAAAATCAGACAAAACTAATCTATATTGTTATAAGTTGGGATGGTAGGCAAGTAGGGTCTGGGATTTGTGACTGTAAGGAGACAGAAGGGAGCCTTCTAACGTGTTGACCATTTTCTCTTTCTTGATCTGAGTGATTGTGACATGAATGTGTTCAGTTTGTGAAAACATATAGATCTTTATTTTTAGGATAGTTCTCTTCTTTTCATGTATGTTATACTTGAATTAAATGTTAAGAAAAACAAACAAACTTCTCTTCTTCAATGGATACAATTAGGAGAGAAAAAAGGCAAACCATAAAGTGAAGATATTTGAAATACATATATCCACCAAAGAACATATATTTTAAAAACTCTTACAAGTCAATAAAAGATAAAAAAATATAAAAGACTTAAACAAACATTTCATAATGTTCTTAGGAAGACCAAATGGCCAGTAGCCACCTTAAAATTTACCACTAGTAACTTTTACTATTACTAATTGGGGATAGGGGAAATGCCAATTAAAATCATAATGGCTACTACCCAGCCACTAGAATGATGATTCTAACAAGACTTATAATATCAAATGGAACAATTGGAACTTTAGTACAGTTATAATCACAATGTAAGCAGATGCGTCCAATTTTGAAAACTGGCAGTATCTTCTAAAGTTGAACACTGATGTACCTTTTAAACCTACAATGCCACTTCTAAATGCATAGCAATAGAAATCCTAACATATATATATAAAAAATGGTGTCCAAGAATGTCCACAGCACCACTATTTATAAGAGACAAAAGATGGAGCTACTCACATGTCCATCAGGAACAGAGTGCATAAATAATTTGTGGTATATTTATATAATGTAATATAATGCAGCGATAAAAATTAAGATGCTGAAACTATTTTATCATGTCTATTTACTGAACTATAGGAATTCCTAAGATGTGGAAAGACCCAAAAAACAAGAATACATTTCATAAATGTAATACTAAGAGGAAATAGCTGGATGCAATATAGGTCCTTCTGGATGATCCCATTTATAAAATTTCAAAAACAGGTAAAACTAATTAATAGTGATATATAAGTAAAATTAATGTTTATCTTTGGAAGGGAGATAGTGGATGGAAGTATATAAAACTTCCTATCTGCTAATGATACGCTACTTTATTTTTTTTTATTATTTTTTTAAAGATTTATTTATTTGAGAGAGAGAGAGCAGGGGTAGAGAGAGAGAGAGAAAGAGAATAAGAGCAATGGGGAAAGGAAAAGGGAGAGGAAGAAGCAGACTACCCTCGAGCAAGGAGCCTGATGTGGGGCTCCATGACCTGAATGGAAGGCAGACCCTGAACCAACTGAGAAACCCAGATGCCTCAGTAATATGCTACTTTAAAAAATTTTTGCTTTGTAATTTTACCTTGTGAAAATTCATAGAGTTAAACATGTGAGATTTGGCCATTTTTTATCTTTATGCAATTTTCCAGTACTTGAATAGTTAATATTTCATTCTATAAAGAAGAAAACACAGAAGTTTGTAGTGAATATGATTGCAACCTGTTATATTTTACCTGCAATTCTTCTTTGAGATATAATTTCTTATTTAACCAAAGTTACAAATGAGATAAAATAAAAGAAGGAATCTGATGGAATATTTTAATTTTTTCCTGAATTGAAGAAAAGGCGTATTCTTTGTGCTTAAGAGGATAGAAGTAATTTAGATGCAATTCAGTCACTCAAAAAGAGAAGTATTTATGATTGAATTTTATATCCTACAAACACTGATTTTCCCCTTCATTCTAGTAAGCAAGGAGATATTAACATGGAAACTTAATACTAGAACTCATTTTATTTTGTGCTTAATCTTCCATAAAACATGTAATAATACATTTTCTGAACAATAAGTTTTTAGTTTTTGGTTTTTTGCCAAGGAGAAATTTCTTTAGCATAAATAATTATTCATTACATATAACTTTGTACAACTGTACTTAACAGTTTTTAAGGCGGTTAGTAATAGAACTATACCCACAGACTAGTGATTACATATGTAAAGAAATATCTTTCTGCATTTCCAAAACTAAGATTTGATTCTACTTGACCCAGGTTGTTTTGTTTTTATGCCTTGCTTTTATTGAACAATCACTGTACAAGACAGATAAATAAGTAAATATATACATCTGTAATTATAAATGTTGGCAAGTGAAACGTAAGCAAGAAACTTAATAGTAATGATACAGAAAGCAGAACATAACAGAATGAACATGCTGTTGAGGAAGAGCTCAGGGGTAATGTCTTTGAGAAGGCACTGTTTAAGCTGCTGTCTGAAGTGGAAAGTAGCAGCAAGACAGAATCCAGAGGCATGGCCAGGCTCATCCTTGAGCTGAAGAGTTGGGCATGTTTACATTGCAGAAGAAAATGCCAATGGGAATGGAGCTCCATCCCCGGGAAAATCACTATAAAAAAGCAAAAAAAAAGAGGCCATATCTTGCAGACCACTGTAGCTTTTTAGGAAGTTTGGAATTCATCCAAAATGCGTTAGGATGCTAACAAAGATTTTTAAGCAGGTGATGAACATGTTGCAATTAAGTTTTGTTGTTTTCTAGATGTTTTTCAAAGATTGGTCTGAATTGTATTTGTTTGTGGAATAGATCATAGGCAGTTAAGAGTAAAATCTTGGAAGACAGTTAAGGGTGATATGGCATTAGTCCAATAAAAGCTGATAGTGATTTGGATTAATGTGATGGGTGTGGAAATGGACCATGTAAGCACATTAGAGAAACATTTAGAAGTGAGAACCAAAGTGACTTCATGATATATATTCATGGAAAAAAGTAAGGAAGAGCAAGGGATAAAAATTAGTGCTATTTATTGGAAAACACACAAGTTTAGGGGAATGAATGAGGTTGAAGTTGTCCTTTAGACTTCTAAAATTTGATATGAGCATGAGACAATCAAGTGGAGATTTTTTATTGTTGTTTAAGTGGTAATTGGATCTATCAGTAAAGGGCAGGCAAAAGAGAATATGAGATAAAATTGGGGAGCTGTAAGCATATTGATTTCAAACTTCAAATTTTCTATGTGTCTGCTTAATGTATCTCGATTGTTTCTGTGGAAAAATCTGAAGGTTTAGTAGCAAATGGCTACTAGAAAATCAATTTTCTTTGAAAAATTCCATTTCAGGGATGCCTGGGTGGCTCAGTGGGTTAAAGCCTCTGCCTTCGGCTCAGGTCATCGTCTCAGGGTCCTGGGATCAAGCCCCACATCGGGCTTTCTGCTCAGCGGGGAGCCTGCTTCCCACCCTCCTTCTCTGTCTGCATCTCTGCCTACTTGTAATCTCTGTCTGTCAAATAAATAAATAAAATCTTAAAAAAAAGAAGAAGAAAAAGAAAAATTCCATTTCAAATGAGCAAGGGCTGATACTCTAGGTGACAGATTTAACAGATTGTATACTACTCTCTGGAGTGCACTGAGCCCATCACAGCTCTGTGCTGATGCCCACACTCAGTCTGACAACAAACCCATAGAATTTCATATCTTTATTAAAAATTATGATGTAATTTTCTCTAATGTTACTAAATATTATATTCTTAGAGGAAATTTTTTTTTTAAAGATTTTATGTATTTGAGAAAGTGAGTGAGGAGAGAGAGAGTGAGCGAGGGAGGGAGGAGAAACAGGCTCCCTGCTTATCAGGAGGCCCAATGCAGGGCTTGATCCCAGGACGCTGGGATCATGACCTACCTGAGCTGAAGGCAGACACTTAATGGACTGAGCCACCAAGGAGTTCTGAGGAAAGCTATTTTAAATGATCTCTTTTCTCCACGAAGAGAATCCCTGCAAATGTTATACTTCAAACTTCTGCTGATTGTTGAGAATTATATAGGGTAAACTTTCAAAAAAACACATTTGGATTGAACTGAAAAGGAATGATAAGGTATTCTTTCTGAAGTCTGCCTTATTGGCAATACGTGCTCTTTCCTAGGGCTATTTGACCACCCATTCATTTATTACTCAACCTACAGTTTATACCTTTTCCACTCTGTTGAACTCCTAGGATATTTTTGTTGTTGTCATCCTATTAAACTCTGTGGGAAGTTGAAAACCTTTAAATGACTTAGAAATGTTAAAACTTAAAAAACAAAAGAAAACACGCTGCATCTTAATGCTTTAACAAATGATGTCTTTTCAACATAAACAGTAGCATTAATCTACATCACATTACTGAAATGTCAAGGAAAATATAACAATGTCAAAGGTCACTAACAACTCCAGAGTCATACATTCATATGAACAAAATCATGAATCAGTCCATCCAGTTTCTTTATGAGATCAGTAAATTCAGAAAGGGATTATGCAATTTATTTGCTTTCCCTTGTATAGAGTAACTCACAAATACTGATGTTTTTAAGATGCCAAAGGTTGTAATAAATTAATCAATCTCCCTTTTGCATAAATCCTGAATCAAATACAAATAAGGACAGTTCGACAGTACATTTAAAAAATGATTCAAGGTAATGTTGTTTTGTTCTGGAAATGTTGCAAATATTTAATATTTGGAGACCTATTAATATGTTGTTAGGCCAAAGCAAAAAAATCTGATAATGGTTAAAATGCACATTCATTCTGGATAATTCTTCCTATACCGGTAATAGAAAACTACTTCCTTAACATAAAGAGATTTATCTCAAGCTACCATTGAAGCATTTAACAATTATGTGCTTATATGGCTTCCCCATTAGTGCTGGAAAAGCTAAGCATGACTGTTATCTCCATTATCACTCAGCAGTGGTGTTGTGTGTTCTAACCCTTACAGTAAGAGAAGGCATAGAAATAACAGAGGAAGGCAGCAAATCAAATTGTTAGTATTACTTTCAGGCCCTACGACTGTTGCAAGAAACTAGAAAACCCAAGTAAATCAACAGGCTAATATTATAACTCTTAGGAGTAATGGATGTGTTACATCAACCAATGGTCTTCATATACGGGGAACAAGCATTTATTTGCATTTTCCACAATAGAATGGATTCATAGATTGTTTCCACAGTATATCAAGTATTATGTATTCCTATTACAAAATGCACCAAATATGGAAGCATGCATTAGAAAATGATACCAGTATCACAACACATTTCTTTTGCACCTGAAATGTACCTGTAAGCATATGTAAGAAATGATGTAACAGAAGTGGGTTATTATAACATATTTTTCCCTTAAAGCACTTTTTGTTTTTTTCCGATTTTCCTGCACCCCACCCCCTACTTCTCCACCACTCCATTTTTCCCCTCTTCCCTCAGCTCATATCTGCAAATTGATCATTGTTAATAACTCATGTTTATTTCTTTTTTCTCTATTTTCTTTCCCCAGTCTCATATTATAATACACACGCACACACACACCCCTGTATATACATAGTTCTTTGCCATTGTTTGCTTAATTAAAAAGTAAGGACTCCATAAAGTAGGCTGTGTACCTTTCTTTTCCACCTCAAAGTCTTTGCAAATCAACTATTATAGGTCTAGCTCACTTTTTATAGTAGCTGTGTAATATTCTTGACATAATGTTCATAACTTATTTAAGCATTTTAAAATACATTCACTATAATCCCAATATTTCAGTTACCATAACAATGTTGAATGAATATTTGTTTACATGCCTATTTATATGTGGCATTTTTGTTTGTAACTCTGATACTTACAACCCTGGAGACCCACGGGGAATTTATTTTCAGTGCATGACTCCACATCTTAGTTCATGGAGCCAAAGCCACTGAATAGAAATTGTCTCAGTTTCCAAACACCAAGGGTACAAATGGGCCTGCTTATATATTATCTTTACTTTTTCCATCCCACAACATGAAATTGGTGTTCACTCTCCTGTTTCAGGAAAATACCTTCCCCATTGATTTGAATCCCATCCCCTTTGACATTTGCCAAAATCTTCATTAGATCTCTTATCTTCTCTATTCAAAATATTCAACCTTTTTTCATGTTTACTTGGTACTTACCAACAGCATTTAAGCATGTGTGAATTTTATTCCATTTTGAAAACAAGACAAAACAAAACAGGCAACCATGGACAACCTTATTTTTGATTCCATATTCTCCTCTGATTTCTACCTGTTTCTTTCCTCTCTTTGACAAGTTCTCGAGTTGTCAACACATACTATCTCCATTTTCTTGTCTTACTGATTAACTCTAAATTCCTGAGATCTAGTCTCTGTATTCATAGTGCCAAGATCCATGTCTTTTTGATAACATAAGAGTTAGCCTTGATCTTTCATAATAGCTTTTCACTCAAGTAATAAACTAAGAATAGTTGCTGAGATGGTTAATTCTATGTGTCACCTTGACTGGGCCCCAGATATTTGGTTAAAATTATTCTGGTTGTTTCTATGAGGTTGCTTTGTATGAGATTAACACTGAACTCAGTAGACTGAGTAAAGCAGATTGCTCTCCCCCTTGTGGAGGGACGTCGCTGAACCAGGTGAAGGCCTGAATAGAACAAAAAAGCTGATGCTTCCATGAGTAAGAGGTAACTCCTTCTACCTGACTTCTGAGAGGTGGGGCAGGGTCTTTTCTGGACTTCAGCTCAAATTGAATTATTATTTCTTCTTGGATCTCAAGTCTGTTGACTTTCAGACTAGAACTTACATCATCATCTCTCCAGATCACAGGTCTTCATACTCAGACCAGAAAGGTACATTGATTCTTCGGGGCCTCCAGCTTGCCAACCACAGATCTTGGAACTGCTCAACATCCATAATTGTGAGAACCAATTCCTTTAACATATCTATCTGTCTATCTATCTATCTACGTATCATCTATTACCTATCTCTCTTTATCATCTATCTTACCATCCTCCCAAACTATTATTAATAGCCATATCTGGGATATGAAGTTACATGCAAATTTTATCTTGATTTTCAATATCTGTGTTTTTCTAAAATGAGTATGATTCATGTTTTTTTAGAATAAAGAAAGTAATAATGGTAGTTTTTCTTTATTTTTACAATATCTTAAGGGATAGCATCTATTATTGACTGAATGTTTGTGTTCTCCCAAAATTCTTATGTTGAAGCCCTAATCTCCAATGTGATATATTTGGAGGTAAGGCCTTTGGGAGATAACTAGGTTCAGGTGATTTCATGAGGATGGTACCTCCTTGATAAGATTAGTCTCTTTATAAGAAGAAGAGACTGGAGATTTTTCTATCTCTTTGCCATATAACATATACAGTGAAAAAGCAGCCATCTAAAACCAGGAAGAGGGCCATCCCCAGAACTAGCACCCTAATTTTGTACTTCTAACTTCCCAAATTATGAGAAATAAATTTGTATTGTTTAAGCCCCCTAATCTATGGTATATTCTTATCACAGTCTGAACTAAGGAAGCATCATGTTTAAAAAGTAACATTTTAGGGGCACCTGGGTGGCTCAGTGGATTAAAGCCTCTGCCTTCAGCTCAGGTCATGATCCCAGGGTCCTGGGATCGAGTCCCTGCATCGGGTTCTCTGCTCGGCAGGGAGCCTGCTTCCCTTGCTCTCTCTCTGCCTGCCTCTCTGCCTACTTGTGATTTCTGTCAAATAAATAAATAAAATCTAAAAAAAAAAAAAAAGTAACATTTTAGGTAAACAAATTGTGGTTAATCTTTAAAATAAAAGGCAGAAGAGCACAGTGCAAAGCATGTGAGATTGAGAGTAGTGTGACAAACCGGGTTAGTACTAGTTCTGCCAGTGGACTTTGGATCAGTCACTTACCTCTGAGCGCCAAAGAAACTTATCCTAATAACACCCGTTTCAAAGTTTTATAAGGAATTGTGAAATAATTTAATGTGCTCACCTTATAACAGATGATCAAATCAATAGAAGTTAGTATATTTAGGTTGTTCAAATTATATCCTATCAAACAGAATTCTATTTGTTCATCATGTTTCTCCCATTAGAACAAAAGCTACATGATGGACGACACCATTTGTTTTGTTCATCACTATATGCCCAGAAAAATACTTGGCACATGGAAGGCATTCAGATAATGTTTTTGTATAAATGAATGAATGAAAGTAAAGTAGGAAAAAAAGAATCCATCTATATATATTATATATATAATCCCTACATACGTATATATCTTAGTTAGGCCCATACGTATATATCTTAGTTAAAACAATGTCAAATAACTGCATTTAGTTAAATATTGATATAGGGATATTGGTATATTCATTGAAATACATCCTTTAAAACAACACTGAAGATTTTAAGGAACTCAGAAAATTGGCTATTATTTAACCTATTAACAAGCATTCAGACTTGTTCTTTCATTAACAAAGCAAAGTTTTAAAAAAGGAAAAGAAAAAGATGAAAGAAATAGGAGCTAAGGTTAAGGTGATAAAATTAACACCAAAGAACCTTACAAATACTGATTAATTTCCTGATACTCCAGGTGCCCTATTATTTATTAGAATTATAAACTAAGATTTACTTAGCCTTTCCTAAAAGATGAATGATTCCAAAATTATGTCCCAGGACCTATTTTTCTTATTACCTAGCAATTTTCTCCTTCTGACTCATTTTGGAAAAAAGAATATCATTTATATTATATATATATGTAAATATATATATTTATATACTCATAGTTGCATATCTATCATTTTTAATGGTTGGGTTAGTTATCAAGCTTTGATTATTTTAAAAATATATTTTTAAGCTGTAACACCATAGTTAAACCATAGCTCAATTTCTTTTCCTGACAGATAAATTGCACTAGAAAGTTCAAGGAGCAGCAAAAGAACATTTAATACTTGAAACTATGTTCTTTAAATTATAGATTTAGAGACACTTGGGGATGAAAAGAACTTCAAAGATCTTTTTGCCTAATCAAGTAAAAATGAATTTACTTTACATAAAGAACCACCTGTTCCAAATTGTTATTTAGCTACTATTTGAGTAGCCTTGGTGATGAAAGTTCCATAAGGAAGTTTTTTTCCTTGGTACTGTGTCCATAAAACCTTGAAAAGGGTTTGCAGATGGTGAGGATTCAGCAAAACTTTCTTGAATTAGTGAATGAAAAACTAATTGCCTTCTGAAGCAAGGCTAACTTTTAGTCTTTTTTAAAGCTTCCTTAGTGATTTTGTAAAAAAGGAAAAAAAAAAAGAATGAAAAAAAAGAAGAGGTACAATGCCTGCAGTAGAAGAAAAATTTGAAAAAGCAAATATTACATGAAACAATAAGTCATAGATATATTTTCTAGTCAATAACTATAGCTCAATTACATCATGTTTAATAGATACAAAGGATCTCTTTGAATGTACATGTAGTAATTTATCTCACAAATTTTCCTTTGATGAATATTTATACTATATCACATTGTTGTTGTTATTAATAGCACTGTGATAAATATCCTTGTCCTTACATTGTTTCTTGACTTTGTGATTAAAAAAAGGACTTGATATAAATTGTAAAATTGCCCTCTAAAAAGCTCAGATCAATTTATATTCCTGCTGAAAGTGCATTAGATGCCAACACTGGGCATTATCTGGGTGTTTTAATCTTTGTATAGCTGATAGGTGAAAAATGGTCTTTCATTACTAATACTAACACATGCAGTGCAACACAAGTGGTCAGCAGCATGGACTTTGGACTTGAGCTGCCTAGGCTGGGATCCCTGCTTCACCAATCAATACATATGGAGCCTTAGTTAGCCCCTCTGAGTCTCAGCTTTTTCATCCATAAAATAAGGTTGAAAATGATACATATTGTACTTCATGAGAGTCAAGGAAGTTATGCATGTTTACAGCTTTGAACAGTGCCTAACATATGGTTAAGTGTTTTTTTCAAGTTATTTATGTATTATTATTATTTTAAAATTAAATATATTTTTTCTCTTAGAAATAATATCCTTAGCTAATGCTATTTAACTTTTCATTTATGTGTATGTGTTTCTTTGTATACTATCATCTATCTTTTTTTTTTTTTTAAGATTTTATTTATTGGGATGCTTGGCTGGCTCAGATGGTTGAGCATCTGACTGGCATAGGTCATGATTTCCAGGTCCTGGGATTATGCCACACATAGGGGTCTCAGCTCAGAACAGAGTCTCCCTCTCCCTCTCCCTCTCCTATATCTCCCCCTGCTTGTACTCTCTCTCTCTCTCTCTCTCTCTCAAATGAATAAATTTAAAAAAAAACCACAAAAACATTTTATTGTTTGAGAGAGAGAGAGAGTGCCTAAGCAGGAGGAACAGAGGGAAAGGGACAAGCTAACTCTGTTTCAGCACAGAACCTGACGTGGCACTGGATTCCATAACCCTGAGATCACGACCTGAGCCGAAATCAAGAGTGGGGCACTCAACTGATTGAGCCACCTACGCTCCCCTATCTATGTATGTAATCTATTTAAAATATTAGAATATGCATGATTTTTACACCATACTGATATTTCCCCCCCTTGGTCACTGTCCTAGTTTGCTAGGGCTGCCATAATAAAGTACCACAGACCAGGTGACTTAAACAACAGAAACTTATTTTCTCCCAGTTCTGGAGGCCAGAAGTCCAAGACCAAGGTTTGAGTTCTCCTGAGGCTTCTTTTCTTGGCTCTCACCATTACTCACTGTCTGTGTCCTCACCAGGCTTTTTCTCTTGGTCTGCACATTCCTGATCTCTCTCTCTCTCCTCGGATGAGAGCCCTACCCTTATATCTTCATTGTACCTTAATTGCCTCATTAAACACTCCTCTCCAAATACAGTCGCAGAGTTACAGTTTCAATACACAGGTTTGGGGAGGGGTGGGACACAATTCAGTACATAACAGTCATTTTTACGAACCATCTTATTCCCTGTGATTTTTTTGCCTTAAGGAAGGTTTTTTTTTTTTTTAACATTTTAATGTTCGCTTAACATACATAAATAAGAGTTCACAAATCACAAGTGTGCAATTCAATAAATTATCAGAAAGTGAATGGACCTATGTAACCAATACTCAGGTCAGGAAAGAGAATGACTGGCACCATAGAAGCTCCCACCTCCCTTATTCCTCTTCCTAAACACAATGCCTTCCTTCTCCCCTGTTGTGAACTTTATTTTTTTAATTTAATTTTATTATTATTTTTAAAATGTATTTGTCCCAGAGACAGAGCGCGCATGTGCGGGAGAGAACACCAGCAGGGGGAGCTGCAGGCACAGGAAGAAGCAGGCTCTTCGCTGAGCAAGGAGCCCGATTCAGGACTTGATCCTAGGACCCTGGGATCATGACCCAAGCTGAAGGCAGACATTTAACTGACTGAGCCACCCAGGTGTCCCTTCCCCGTTGTGAACTTTAAATAAGTAAATGATACAGTGTTTGTTTATTTGTGTCAGATTTCTTTTGGTCAATATCATATTTATGAAATTTGTCCATGCTACTACATGAACTCTAAAGACTTAAAAAAAAAAAAACAACAACAACAAACTCTAAAGACTTAAAAAAAAAAAAAATCTAAAGACTTTTTTCTTTAAATTTACTTGTGTTAACATCTTTGTGTTTTAATATTTTAAATTTAAATATTTGATCATCTTGGAATTAAGACTCATATATATAGGTTTGCAGGTAGGAATCAGATTGAGGTTAGTCCAAGTACATTTTACTGGTTGAGCTTACCTTGGTTGGATTAACTTTAGTCTTCCCATCCACTACTTGAGATTTTGACTTGTCATTGGTGTTGATTGTTCTTTCTGTGTATATTATGAAGCATTTGCAGAAAGTGGCCACGTCCATAGGATGCATGAAAATACATTTTCTTTTATTCTTAGACTTATTTTCCTTGTTAAATATGGACCATATTTTCAGCATTGTAGGCTCATGACTTTTCTTGAGCTAATTCAACCTTTCAGTTTATTCTATACCTCACTAAATATTTCAGAAAGAATTACAGAAAGAGCCTGGTGTTCTGGAAATAAACTCTTAATGCCTCCCTATCATATACTAGACATCCAGCTGTCTCTGCAGTTCTTAAATAGCTGTATTATTTTTTGCTAACACAAAAAATAATTCTCATTTCTTGTACCTACCTACCATTTTCTGTCCAAACTAAGTCTGTCATGTTAAAGGAAGAAATCCAGGGTACTAAATTTCAAATTTCTTTTTTTTTTTTAAGACTTTATTTATTTATTTGACAGAGAGAGAGAGAGAGAGAGAGAAAGATAGATATCACAAGTAGACAGAGAGGCAGACAGAGAGAGGGGGGAAGCAGGCTCCCCGCTGAGCAGAGAGCCTGATGTGGGGCTTGATCCCAGGACCCTGAGATGATGACCTGAGCAGAAGGCAGAGGCTCAAGCCATTGAGCCACCCAGGTGCCCCTAAATTTCAAATTTCTTTATGTACAATATTCTATAATTAGTTTCATAAATTTATCTAATATTCTAGTTCCCATAATCTTAATCAGAGAATGAAATATTTATTTAACACCCTCACCTAGGAAAAATAAAATATCTTTAGTTACTTAGTCGTCATAATGTGTGATAAAAGTCAGTATCTTCTGAGGTAATTATGGCTGAAACATAGTAGGGCTTAATAAATAATTTTGAATGAATGAATGGACTCAGCTCATAGAGGGAAATGTGTTCATGATCCTTATCAAAAAGCCATTAATCTAGTTCATAAATATTCATAAGTTTGGTATATTGTAGGAATTTGGACTGTGAAGATTTAAAAAAGAAGGAACAGTGCCAAAAACACAAAGCTAAAGCCAAAACTGCAATTAGGGTTTTTTTTGGAATGAAATCAACATTTAAATATACCCTTAGAATAGAATAGGTAGTTAGCAACGTATGGACCAAAAAAAAAAAAAAAAAAAAAAAAAAAATCAATGTTATATAAAAATCTTATTTATAGATACTTCAAGAGAGCCCTTTTGACACTCATTCCTGTGATCTACCTTTTCAAGGACAAAGTACTAGCCTCAGCTCTGATAAGATCTCTTATTATATCTTTTTGGTGCCCTCTTTCTAATCCTCTTTTTCTCTCAAGTTGGGTCAGGTGTTCTGCCTTTTTGCTCTCAAGGCATCTTGTGCTTGTCTCTGCAGTTAAAATTACCATAGTTTTTTTTTTTTTTTCAATAAACTGTAAATGTTTTTTGTGTCTAATTTGTGTCTGTTTTCCACAGAAGTCTATGAGGGCAGGGAGTACTATATCTATCTTTGTGTTCTCAGCACTCTCTATGATACTTAACACATTATAACTCTACTATACCTAATTCTTTAACAGAAACAACTTTTCAGTTAAAAGGCAGAATGTAGTAACTCCTGTGAGAGTAAACTTAAGTAAAAGAATTTCCTCATTATTCACATATAGCTCATCTGTGTTCTAGCATCCTAAAGATAATTGAGAGTATGTAATATTATTTTTCACTTATTCACTTACTATATCCAGGCCACGGGAGAGGGTGTATTCATTTCTTAGGGCTTCTATAGCAAATTATCGCAAACATGTTCTGTCACAGTTCTGAAAGCCAGAAGTCCGAAAACTATAAGCCAATATTTTGGCCATGCCCGATTTCAATGCTGAAATTTGGAAATTAAAAAAATATATATATAGTTCTCCAGATGATTCTCCATCACAGAGAGTTTGGAAACTTGCTGCCCATGGAACCCTCCTCCATTACAGAAAGAGCTTGGCCTTTGCATTTTAAAGTCCAAATTCTAAAATGTTTAACCTGAGAATCCTCATCTGTATCCTACATCTCTAAACTATGTATCAGTTTGTTCATGTTTAAGATTGATATTTTAACCTTACTTGTTTATTATGAGGAGTAAATGTGGAAAGACCTTACATAAATAATGATAACAGTTACCATTTGCTGATTTCTTATCATATGCTCAACATTGTATTCGAGGCTTTTCATGCTTTACTTGTGTATCCCTGTCATGTGACTGACCTTCATAATAGACTCTTCTTTTCCTTGGAAACTGTGTCCCAAAATACTGTGTGGTATAATGTGAATAAAAGAAAACACTTTTCTCCCCAAAGTCTTTAAGGAAGCGTATTCAGTAGATCAGACAGCATTTCAAAAATGGAAATGGGGAATCAACGTATTAAGAATACATTAAGATTTACATACCATCGCCATTCAAAGCAGTGAAGCCATGGGAAGAGGGAAATGGTCCAGGCATCTCTATGTAAAACCTGGTTTTACCACTAATGCATGATGGTTTTTCCGACACCAAAAAATGTTTATGCCATAAGAGAGGCATCTGTAATACAGAGGTAAGATGCTAGCCCAACGTTCTTTAAATATATAAAATATATTAAAGCATTTTAAGAAATCAAAAGTACTATAAAATTCTATTAACAACAACAACAACAAAAAACCCAAAATACTATTCAATGGTTAAAAAATGAGCTGGTCTGGGGAACTATGATATATTTTGCAAGTTTAGCAGATGGGAGCAAAGTCAAAACAGTTACACTGCCCTGTGTGTTTCCATTTTGGTTGTGGGTTTTTTTTGTTCACAATGTTGCTGTTGATCTTGTTTCTAAATTCTTTCCAGGTCAGTCTTAAATTTTCCATATCCAGGTTTGAATAAAGTTTTTAAAATTTATTTTGTGTGTGTGCATTTGTGGGGGAGTGAGTGGTAAAACTACTCAAAATAGCATCTCTTACCAAATATTTTTAATATGTTGTTAAAAATAGTGTTGTTTTTTCTATATGTTATGCTCTGCTCACCACAAGTATAGCTACCATCGGTCACCATACAGCACTATTACAATATCATTGACTATATTCCCTATGCTGTACCTTGCATCCCCATGATTTATTCATTCCATAACTACAAAGAAATAGTGTTGTTTTTCTAATAATATTACATGCAGAGAAACTTAAAGCACCAGAAATAATGATGCTGCCAGTAATTGTAGGTACAGAGAAGTTTGTCATTTAAACACCAGAATAAATTAAATCCAGTAATGATCAGGTTTCAAATAAATACATATGAAACTTCAACTATGTTGTATTCAAAAGATTTGGGATGTAATATATCTTAAGATTCTATTGCCACACTTAAATATCATTTATGCATTCTATTTAATCTACTAACTTTAAAAATAGGCAACTTTATGCATTTATTGCTATGTTGCTTGTTTTTGATCCAATAGATCAATAAGAGACAAATACATATGCTGAAGTAGGTTTCACTTTTTCTCCAAATTTTGTCTTCAGTCAAAACCTTTTAGAACTTTAAAAAAGTTAAAGCAAAATTCCATTTTCACTACTTTTTTTTATTGTTGATCCCTCAGTGCTTTCAGATAATAAGCGAAGCGGGAGCTAGAAATGTTGAAATACTGTCAACCAGGTTTTCTCATTGAATTTCCAATCTAAACAGAAATCTCCTAAGGAAACTACTTTCACAGTATCTCAAAAAAGTGTGGGGAGTTTAAATAGAATCCCAGAGTTTGGATTATTATTTAAAACAATCCCCAAGTCACCCAAGGTTATCCATATTATCATTTAGTCCTTTTTTTATAGTACAAAAGGGATTGAATATACTACATTTTCATAACTGAATGAAGTTAGTAAAATACAATTTTGTAAATCATAATACATTTGTAGTACCAGTATAAGTCTTTGTAAAAGTTAATTGAATTGGAATTTAGTTAAAAATGTCAAGATTCTCAAAGTTCTTTGTTTACTAATTATTTATTTGTATATATAGTTTTTAAAAGATTTTACTTATTTATTTGACAGAGAGAGAGAGAAAGCACAAGCAAGTGGAGCAGCAAAGGGAAAGGGAGAAGCAGGCTCCCCTCTGAGTAAGGAGCCCCATCTGTGGCTCCATCCCAGGACCCTGAGATCATGCCCTGAGCTGAAGGCAGAGGCTTAACCAATTGAGCCACCCAGGTGTCCCTAGTTCTATATTTTTTAAGTTTGAGATTTCTTTTTTTTTCCATCAAGATTTTATTTATTTATTTGACATAGAGACAGTGAGAGAGGGAGCACAGCAGGAGGAGTGGGAAAGGGAGAAGCAAGCTTCCTACTGAGCAGGGAGCCTGATGTGGGGCTCAATCCCAGGACCCTGGCATCATGACCTGAGCTGAAGGCAGACAACGATTGAACCACCCAGGCCCCTGGAGATTTCTTATTCTTTAAGAGCTCATGCTGCATTTTAGTTTGTTAATCTAATATCTTTGGTTCCTTACCCAAGTTTTTTTTTTCCCTATACACATTGCATATGAGAAATAAAGCTTTTGAATTATTTTAGCATATCTTATTCATGGAAACTGACCTTAAAATGTCCTTTTAAAACTCTGAGAGGGGCACCTGGGTGGCTCATTCCGTTAAGTGTCTGCCTTCAGCTCAGGTCATGATCACAGGATACTGGGATCAAGCCCCACATGGGGCTCCCATCTCATCAGGAAGTCTGCTTCTCCCTCTCCCACTGCCCTTCTCCCTGTTGTGTGCACGATCTCTCTTTCTCTCTCTCTCTTTAAAATAAATAAAATCGTAAAGACTGAGAAATCCTGCAGTAAAGCAGCTTCCTAAACTTATTTAACACAGAATTTCACCAATTTTTTAACATAAAACTTTTTCCTTACATATGGGTTCCCCCCCCAAATATTAATATCATTCTTCATTAAAAAGGAATGGTTCAAGATGGAATGCTCCTTTTCCTCTCGGCTGAAATCCTGTTGAAATGTCAATGAAAGGTGAAAAAAGGTTCAAAGGCATAATACTGAGGAGAATTAGGGGGATGCCATCAGTTTATCCAGGTTGTAATTGGATTTGTGGAAAATGGAAAGTAGATGGAAGGGTGTTAACATTTAATTAGAACAGAGGAGGAAAAACCCAGATGTCCCTGAGAAAGACACAATGGAAATGGGTTTGTTTTCTTTTCAAGGCCATCGAGAGCCAATACATAGAATTCTTGGATAGGGATTGCAGAAGATATATAGGACTGACCAGAAAAGGCTGATTACTCAAGGAGTCTACAAAGAGCCTTGTTGGCTTGCAGTGTTTCCTGTCCTTATGTGCTGAGTCGCTCACAGTTCAGCCATTATCCCCAGACAAAAATGAGAACAGTGCATTCATTCTATTACATTTGGGGAAGAATTGGGCTTTTGATATTAACTTTCTAGCATTTGAGATGATTGTATTCATCTGTCTGTTCTCTAGCCTTGCAACACAGAGCAAAGATTATCAGTTGAAGTTTGTGTAAGCAGACCTTTTGGTAAACTCTCGTAGGTGGAGGGGTCAGGGGGTTACAGAAGAAGAAAGCTTACCCACCCAGCAATGAAAAAACCTAAGCCAACTGTGAATATGGGTCCGTTTAATCTTCATTTAAAAATAAGAATGGAAATCTAAAGTTACAGCAGATATTTGAGAAAACCAGCGCAAATGTTGAAGGATCTAAATGAATAAAGAATTTGGCTAACCTGAAACAGTAATTCAGAGTTGAAAGAAGAATGTCAAAAAAATATAAATAGTATTCTTTTACAGGTATAAATGTATAATTCAATGAAAACATAGAAATCTATCATGAAAAAAGAAACAGAGAAAAGAATCTTTTAAAATTAAAAGGTGATTTCTTAAAAAAAATTAAAGCTCCATTGAAAATCTGAAGGTAAAAATCAAGATATTTTCCAAAACATTTAGCTTGAAGGCAGTTAAGTCAGAAAATATGCAAGAGGAAGAAAACAGTAAAAAGAAAAAAAAAAAGCTGACAAATATGATCAATTTAAGAAGTCCATTACAAGTATGATCAATGTAAGAGGTCCAACTCCATTTACAAGAAATTGGAAATAAAAAGACAGGAGAGAACATGGAGTAAAATAATAATGATAATAATAATAGCAGTAATAGTAAGAAGAAGAAGAAATAGAAGAATATATTCAAGAGTTAAAGATAAATCTTCAAGTGATAGGGTCTTTAAGTACCAAATCCAATAAATGAAAAGTGACTCAGTTTTCATAAATTTTCAGACATACAAAAATAAAGACAATTTCCTATATAATCTGTAATCTAATCCTGGACAATTTTACAGTGAAAGGGGTGTCACTAAAACTGCTCTAGAACAATAAGAATGACCCAAGACTATCCCAGGCACAGTGTAACTTCTGGTAACTCTGTCTGTATTGGAATAAAATTGAGATGGCATTTAAGTTTCCATCAGGAACACTAGATATTAGAAGACAATACAAATGAATTTTCAGTAAACTTGGGGAAAATGACTGTAAATCATTATAAAATCATTATAAAAATTCCTGGAATTTATATTAAGTCAGCATAATTTCATATATAAATTTTCATATGTATTTAGTCTCAGAAAACATACCTTTTATGAAATTTTTGTGGAAAAAAGAGTGTGTAATAATGAAATGGAAACAGTAATCTAGGAAAAAGAATTACTAAAATCAAAGAGACAGTAGAAACAGAAACAGAAATTCTAGGTTAACAGCTAACTATGCAGTCATCCCATACAGGCAAATATTTCATGCTTTAGCAGGAAGATATAGGCCTCTTACAGGAATATCTTTTAGAAAAATGTGGACACCATGAAACAAATAGCTTAATTAAAAGAAATGACAAGGGGCACCTGGGTGACTCAGTCAGTTAAGCATCTGCCTTTGGCTCAGGTCATGATCTCAGGGTCCTGGAATAGACTCCCTGCTCAGTAGGGAGTCTGCTTCTCCCTCTGCCTGCTACTCCCCCTGTTTGTGCACTTTCTCTCTCTCTCTTTGTCTCTCTCTCTGAGAAATAAATAAAATCTTTAAAAAAATTAAAAAGAATGGCAATATTAAGGATATATTAAAGGTGGGTGCTTAGAGAAAAAGCAGGGTAATGATAAACCCTCCTCCCCCAATACAAAGTGCTATTCAAGAAAATTGTGGGTAAAATATGAAGCATTTAAAAATGTGTCATAACTTGGGATGCCTGGGTGGCTCAGTTGGTTGAGCGGCTGCCTTCGACTCAGGTCATGATCCCAGCATCCTGGGATCGAGTCCCACATCAGGCTCCTTGCTGGGCAGGAAGCCTGCTTCTCCCTCTGCCTCTGCCTGCCACTCTGTCTGCCTATGGTCGCTCACTCTCTCTCCCTCTCGCTGACAAATAAATAAATTTTTTTAAAAAATGTGTCATAACTTTGATCTATTCAGTTACTCTTAGAATATTATTTTTTAAATGGCAGAAGGTAAGTGTCATAGGGTGAGAAAGCGATACTTCCTTTCTCATATGCCTACCCCATCACATTTTTGCTTGTAAATAGCACTTTATTTATATGATCACAATAGATTAGATGTCATTTATTGAAATTTTTCAAATTTTAAAATCAACCTATAGCCATAAAAACTTAATTACAGTTTAAGAATAGAATCTAAATATTCTAAATCTTTTCAGTATGAAAATAATGCTATAGCTCACACAAACTGGCATGTGAAAAGGGGAAATAAAAGGGAGTCTAAATTGTTAACTTTTTGTTTTATATACTGGGAAATTAGAGAATGTTATCTAAAATTAACTGGTCAAGTACCAAAAGATTAAGTATATAATTAAAAATTTTTAAATACTTGATATGAGATAAAACAATTATATAATTTTTATAAATTTAGAGGAAGGAAGAATGTATTAAGGAAAATATAAATGAGCAAATGCTCTGTTTTTTTGAAGTAGAGATTCAATATTTATTGTCTAAATTTGATTAACCAAGAAATAGGGATATAAGCATATTAGAATTTATAAATAGTGACTTTAGACTTAATAAGAGAAGCATTAAAAATACTTGGCTTTGGCATAGGGAAATCTGAGTCAGTGATACAGTGAGAAATTTCATTATGTTATTTTCAATTGTTTGCCTTTTTTTTTTTCTTTTAACCATGTGTTAAACTCATGTTTTATAACCATAATTTTAAACATAGTAATAGATTTGTCCAAACTATATATAAATGCATATTTACATTAATAGAATCCCACTATAAATTCTGTTTTGAACTCTATTTTTTAAATTTTATTTATTTATTTTTTTAAGATTTACTTATTTATTTTAGAGAAAGAGAGAGAGAGTCTGCATGAGCAGTGCGGAGGGGCAGAGGGAGAGGGAGAAAATCACAAGCTGACTCCCCACTTAACTTGGAGTCTGACTCAGGGCTTGGGGCTGGATCTCATGACCCTGAGATCATAACTTGAGCACTTAGCCTACTGTACTACCCAGGTGTCCTACAATCTGTTTTTTAATTGAATTGCATGTTTTAGACAGTTTTCCATGTCCACACAAATAGGTCTGACAACTTTAATGGAAGAATGACTTTAATGACTTTAACTAATCAACTTTAACGGAAGAATGACTTGACTGTGTTGTACTTGATCAAACATTTTCCTTTCTCCTCAGAATATAGATAGCTTCCATTTATTTAATATTATAAATGATGTGCAATGCATAAGTCTGTGCATTTGTTATTGTTCACTTTGCAAATTTCAATTTAAAGTTATGGAAAAGGAAATATCGAATGAATGGTATGAAAGTGTACATTTCTACACGACTTTCCAAAATATTTGAACCAATAGAGACACTCCAAATGGCACAAAGTGTAGTGCCTGAACCCATATCCATATTGGCAAACTTTAACATGCATCCAAATAAACTGAATGACTTATTGAAATACATGTACCTGGGTGCTACCTACCTCCAAAGGGTCTAGCTTTCGAAGTGTGGATAAATCCTAGCTATTTGTACTACTGGCAAGTTCCCAGGTAATCTAATGTTGCAGAGCAGCACACCATACTTTGTCAGCCACTGTATTAGGAATTAGAAAATGCATCCTTGGAATGCCTGGATGGCCCAGTCAGTAGAGCATGTGACTCGATTTCAGGGTCATGAGTTCAAGGCCCAAGCCTAATTAAATTATTTTTAATTAATGTTAAAAAGAGAGAGAGAATGTATCCTAACTTAAAAACATTCTAATTTGAATTATCATTATACTGCTTCATTCACAGTGCAAAACTTTACAGCTGCATAATAATTCCATTGTCCCTCCCATTCTCTGTGTTGTTGTCATTTAATTTATCTACATAGGCAGCATAACAGTGAAACTCACAGTATATTATAATTTTTGTTCTGATTGCCAGTAATTTCATGGAGAAATGTAGAGGGGAAAAAGAATCTTTACATTTCCCCACATTTCATCTTGGCCAGTGCACTTCATTCTCTCTGGCAGATACAGCCTGTTTCGTTCTCTGGAATGACTTGTCTTTAGCCTGAAGAACCTCCTTTAACACTCCTTGTAATGAGAATCTGTTGGAGAGAAAATCTCTTAGCTTTTGTGGATTTGAAAACATCTTGATTTTTGCATGATATTTTTACAGGGTATAGAGGTCTATGTTGACAGTATTAACACATTTTTAAATTTTTTCATTTAATACAAGTGAAAAAACTAAAGTTCCTATATCTGAAAGCTAGGGCTTGTCTGTTTGTTCTCATTCTGCCTTTATCATGTTATCGCCCTCTTTTCCCTATCACACACATTTTACTCTAGCCGTATTGATTTATTTTCTTGTTTCCCATATACAGCAAGGCTTTCTAAACTCACTTATATGCTCATTTTACTTAGGTCCCAATCCCTTGTCTCTTCCAGCCAATATCTGTTATTAATAATGAAATTCTCTTCTAGCTTCAAAGCCCAGTCCAAATGAACCTTCTGTATGAAGTATCACACTTTCAGTGAACTATCTGAACTATTCCAACTCCAAGCATGCTATCTGACTCTACATAATGGTGTTCATCATAGAACCCTTATTTGTGTCACCATCTTGTCTATTCTAAACTCTGTGAGAGTTGGTGGAAAATCCTGTTAGAAAAAGAGTTATGTTACTATCTTATTCATCTTTCTAGTTCTTTAATTTCTAACATGCTTGCTCCATAAATAACACAATTACTTCTCATTCAAAAATATCCCAGAGAAGATACAATTAGCATAATAGGTATATTGTTGACTAGAGTAACTTTGCTTATGCTGCTTCATGAATTTTAAACTACTAACATAATTTTCTATTACATTTTTCTTTTTTAATCTAAACAGAGACAATTGACATGACTGATTCATGGCATATGGCAAGCCCATCTGCAGTGAATGCTGTGCTGCCCGGATCCCCCTTCAGGAATGAAGGACTTGTTCTCCAGTTTCTGGGAGACCTGATGGCAGGCAGCCCTCAGCTGTCACTTTCAGGGACTGCTTCAACTGCAGAGATCCACTGTGTGCAACACCACACTCTTAGACACAAGCCTTCTCCATTACAAATGATTGACATGACCAAGTTGAGCTTATTGTCCCCAAGACAAAATAAAACTCTATGTACAGTTAACTGAAGCTTTATGGAGATTACATTACACCTTGATTTCTCCCTCTGCCCAATTCCGTTCTCCCCTTCTACACATGTTGATTCCTGGAGCCCTTCAGAGTACACCTGTTTCCTTCTACTCTTCATCTCAGAGACTGTTTTCCTAGGGAATCCAGGCTGCAGCACAAGACTATGACCCAAAGCAAATGCTAAGTATTAATGTGTCTTTCTTTTGTCAGATGACATACTTTAAAGGTCTTCCCTTCCTCCCTGCATTCCTGATCAACTGGTGTGTATAATAAAGATGCAAACAAAACATTCTATTAGTCTTGAAAAGTATATTTATTGTAAAAGTTACAATGAGGGACGCCTGGGTGGCTCAGTGGGTTAAAGCCACTGCCTTCGGCTCGGGTCCTGGTCCCAGGGTCCTGGTCCCAGGGTCCTGGGATCTGGCCTGGCCAGCCTCCGGCTCTCTGCTCAGTGGGGAGCCTGCTTCCTCCTCTCTCTCTGCCTGCCTCTCCGCCTACTTGTAATCTGTCTGTCAAATGAATAAATAAATCTTAAAAAAAAAAGAAAAAGAAAAGTTACAATGAATTTTAAAGCACTATTTGCCTTATATTATCTATACCCACTTATTTCTCATTACCTCATATAGTGAAGGGCGTAATAAAGAGACAAAATGTGTAACTCAGCTTAATTTGCAAACATCATGGGAATAAGCCCCAACAAGTAGTTAATATAGGTACATATGCTGAGATCCAGATACTGGCCTGAGTCGGCATTTGCCAGGCAGTCGGACATTACACAGTTTTAAAGAAGATAAACTATAAGTGTTTATAGGACTGGTCATAAAGGCATTTTGTAAAAACTGTTCTCTCTTTACCTGCTGACTGAAGCAATATTTGATTATTGCGGTACAGAGGATAGATTGATCATACTTTTTTAGTAGAATAAAAATAAAAACAAATTCAAGAAAAACGAGGGAAGATTTTTTTGTTCCATTTAATAACCATTCGAACTGGTTAGATCCAGGGTTTTGAATTGAACTGGAGCCTTTTTAGATTTTTAGATTTCTGTTCCTTTCATGGGTAGGAAAAAAAAATCCCCTGTTTCAACAAAGAAAACAAAGAGTAGGTAATTGGTGTACCTATTAAAGTATACACTAGCCTTCTGGTGTATTGAAAAAGGTTCCTCATGAAAGCCGTATAAATTTTCTCTTCTTCTGTGCAGTACTCAGTTGTACTATAAATGAGGGTTATGAAAAAGAAAAAGTGTAGAACAAAATTTAGAGAATAGAGAAGAGAGAATACAAAAATCCTATGTAATCAAACTATAGTTTAGTCAGGCATAGATTAATGCGAACAAAATCAGTGTTTCTGTTAGACCACTCCTAAATATGGGAATGTATAAAAAACCGAAATGAGTCACAGTAAAACACTCTTCAGAATACGAATGAGTTTTGATTCAAAAGCGTATGGAAGTGGGTAGCCTCAGACATCAGGAAAGGAGAGAGGAAGGAAGGTATACCCTTGGCTGTAGGGAAAATGTTCCATCTAATCACATCTCACAATGGGGCCGAACCTCCATGACATTTTTGTGAAATTCCTGTGAGGAACATAATATATCATTTCTTGAATTAGTGTATGTGTATCATTATGAACATATACTCAGAAAAATTTCATTTCAGTTTTAAATCTTGTTCACATCTTGAACCATTTCACTATATTGAATGACATTATTTCTGGGATTACTTAATTTTGCTAAAGCACTATTCTGACCAATTGGGTAAATATGATAAAAAATATTTTCCCAAAATTCAACTCACAGGATGAAACTAAAATGGTTCTGATAAAAGCAAGGTTTTAGGTAGAAAAGTCTATTTTGAAAGACCTAACTGTATGTATTATTTTTCTTTGGAAATGTACATGGAATTGAACAAGATGAAGAGGAGAGAGAACAGAAGACCAAGATTCATTTATTCATCATTCATTCATTCATTCAATATGTTCTGTTTTCTTTTTCTTTCTCTTTTTGTGAGGAAGGAATGTTTTATATAGTTCATTGTTTCTATGCTTGTCTCAGTCTGTTCAGACTGCTGTAACAATGTATCATAGAGCCAGCGGCTTATAAACAACAGAAATCTGAGTGCCTGGGTGCTCAGTATGTTAGGCGTATGTCTTCAGCTCAGGTTATGATTCTAGAGCCCTGGGATCGAACCCCACCTTGGGCTCCCTGTTCAGCAGGGTCTTCATCTCCCTCTCCCTCTGCCCTGCTCATGCTCACATTCTCTTTCTCGCTCTCTCTCTTAAATAACTAACTAAATAAATAAATGAAATCTTAAAAAAAGAAAAAAGACAACAGAAACTTATTTCTCAGAGCTGGAGAGGCTGGAAGTCCAACATCAGGGTACCACCATGGTCAAGTTCTGGGGAGAATCCTCTTCCAGGTTGCAGACGGCCATCTTCTGCCTGTGGCCTCAGTTGGCAGAAGCTGCAAGGGAACTCTCTGGTACCTCTTTGATAAGGCACTAATCCCATTCATGAGGCTTTTACTCTTACGACCTAATCACCTTCCAGAGGCCCCACCTCCAAATCCCATCACACTGACGGAGTAGGTGTTTCAATTTACAAATTTTGGAGAAGATATAAATGTTCAATCTCTAGCAGTGCTCAATGATTTCTCAATCAGAAGCAGCACAGCCACAGAAACAAATAATTAAAATGATTTGGATGTGATGCAGACAAACCTAAAAATAAAAAGACAAAGAACAGATTTAAAAGTGCACCCAAATTTATCCAAAGCATCAGGAAAAACTTGAGAAAGAAGGAAAGGTAAGAGTTAGGAGTTTGCCACTTTATCTAAAGAGGGGCCAAAGGACCATTTGGCCTATGCCATATATTCAAGACAGAACCCAGATGTAAACTTTGGTTTATCTTCAAATGAGGCCAATATACCAGAAACCTGTGTGTAAGCTTGCATGTGTGTTTATGAAGTATGTTATTTTCTCAATATAAGCAATTAAAATATACCACATTTAAAAACTTGTTGATTTTTAAAAATCTTTTTAATAGTAATATATCACCATACTAGTGATTCAGACAATGGAAGAGACCAATACTTACACACCTCCTGAAAGGCCCCAGCTGGGTATGTTATTCATCTTATAGACATAGGTGTGAATATAATGCCAATATCACTTTCTTCCATTCGAACACTAGAAGTTTTTCATAGTTCATTATAGAGCACATAGCATTCCTATGTATGTTCATTTGTCATGAATGTACCCAATATTATGCTTTTCTGCTTATACCCTCCCATCCCACTTCTGAACCTCCACTCCTATGACTTTCACATTCTTAAAAAAGTATGTTTCATGAGAAATTGTTAAGTCAAAGAAAGAGTGTATCCAACCATATCTACTCAGGAGATAAGTTTTATATTAAAAGTCTCCAGTATACATTCAACAATATTTGAATGATTACTATGAGCCATACGATATTTCAAGAGCTATAATAAATAGTGAATAAGATGGGGGGCCCTCTAACCTCATGGAGCTTATAATTCAAGGTATATTTTTTACTTGTTGCTTATGTAATTTTATATTCATACAGAACTTCCTTATTATATAGTCCTCTGGGAATGTATTTCACAGAAAAACAAATAGGAATAAAATATAAGAACCTTCCTGTCTTCCTCACAATAGGTGAGGTTTAGAATAAAATGTATGAAAATGGCTTGTGACAAGATTGTTAAGAATCCTGGAAACAGAAAAATATTTAGAAGAGATTTGTTTTCTCGAGTCAACTATCAAGTTTCTTTGCAAAATTATCCCCTCCAGGAGGAAATTCTCTGTCAGAAACAATGAAAAATAACAGATTCTAAGGTAATATTCCCATAGTTTTCATTTTTGGAAATTCACTTGCAAAATATGTAACTTTTCTCCCAAGGTGGAGTTCTGCTTTCCCAAAGAGGTACTTAGACAGACGGTTGGCTTGGGTACTGGAACACTAAATAGTCGGCTGGCTTTGAATTCTCAGGTTGCCCACCAACACATTTGTTTTCTCAGTGTCTATTTAGCTCAGCAGGAGATGGTATGATACCACAAAGAGCCAAGCTGCTCCCCAGTAACACAGGATGTTTGCCACCACTTCCTTAATTACTTCAGTTGTGCATATGGCTGAGCATTTACTGTGTGTGAAGAACTTATGACGTATGAATCGTTTTCTGGCTAAACCTACACTTTAATCCTTTTTTTTAATGAGCAGAGGAACTAGGTAAGAGCATGGCACATGAGGAAAAAAAAAGTTAATTCCCTTAAAAGGGAAATTTCACTCACCAAGAAGTGAGGTGGATTTGTGTACATCTACATATAAAGATATTGAAGGGCGCCTGGGTGGCTCAGTGGGTTAAAGCCTCTGCCTTCGGCTCAGGTCATGATCTCAGGGTCCTGGGATCGAGCCCGCATGGGGCTCTCTGCTCCAGGCTCTCTGCTAGGCAGGGAGCCTGCTTCCTCCTCTCTCTCTCTGCCTGCTCTCTGCCTACTTGTGATCTCTGTCTGTCAAATAAATAAATAAAATCTTAAAAAAAATTAAAAATAAAGATATTGAAAGGGAGCAAAATATACCACCCCAAAATACACTTCTTTGGTATATTGATTATTTTAAGCTGATTATTTTTAAGAAGCAGCAGACACAGATGAAGCTCTGAAAACTGAGTAGAAGTTACCCTTTTGTAAGATATATTTACATTTGTAAAGAAATCTCCATTTGGAAGTTTGTGTCCCTCTGGGAGCCTGGGTGGCTCAATTGGTTAAGCATCTGCCTTTGGCTCCGATCAGGAACCCAGGGTCCTGGGAACAGAGCTCCCCAATTTTGGTTCCCTGTTCAGTGGGGAGCCTGCTTCTCCTCTCACTTCCCCTTCCCTCCAAACCTCCCTCATGTTTGCACTGTCTCTCTCTCTCTCTTTCTCACTCTGTGGAAAAAATAAAATTAAAAAAAAAAAAAAAAAAAAGAAAATTTGTCTCCCTTACTCTACCAGGAAGAGGGGGATGATTCTAGAAACTGTTATCAGTAAAGAAGGCCTTGATTTAAATCTGCACAACAACCTTACCTCTGTTTACTGTAATTTTCCTGGTAATCCCCCAGTACTGACTCCCCACCCTCAACATCTTCCTTGGTCTTTAACTGAAGACCAAGCTATTTAAGGTGATGGCTTCAGTCATTTCAGGGAGTTAACTATTCCTGGGTCTCTCATACATACTGGAGTTATACATGCTACTAAACATTTTTTCCTGTTAATCTGTTTTATATCCATTTAATTAATAGACCAGCCAAAGAATCTAGAAAGGAAAAAGGGAAAGATTTTCTACCCCTCCAGTTCATAGACATTGTCTGATATTTAGCAATGTTTCTTTTTTAAAAAAAAATTTTTTTAAATAAACATATCATGTATTTTTTGCCCCAGAGGTACAGGTCTGTGAATCGCCAGGTTTACACACTTCACAGCACTCACCGTAGTATTTAGCAATGCTTCTTAATGCAATACAGCAAACTACCGTCTTCCAGTAGAATTCTACCATCATCCTACTTCGTACTTCCCCAGCTAGTTTTAAAAGGGAAGATGAAACCTGGCTAAAGAGTATGTTTCTCAAAATTCTCTATAACTTAAAGTGGTTATTTGACCAAGTTCTGGCCAATGACATGTGCATGGACTTAATAGAGGGACTTGTAGCTTTCACCTTCATAAAGGGAGCTAATTCCTTCTTCACTTTCCCTTTCCCATTCCCTTGATCTGGAACATGGTGGTGGGAAGGCTAAGCAAGCCTAGAGCAATAAGAGGTATATATATTTATCCAACTCTGTATTTCTATGTAATGTTCATAATAGGATATTAGTAAATCTGCTGTCTGAAAATTATTGCAAATATTTTTTTGCTAAAGGACTAAATTATCCTGTGCCCATACAACAGAGATTTCTCTTAAAAGTCTACTAACTTCTTAATTTTGCAAGACAATAAAACATTCCTATTGATCATTGTTTTTCTTTTAATGTAGCATAATTTCAAAATATTGCTTATGATAATTTACTAATGCCTTATGTTCCCATCTTGTCTTCTCTGGCAACGTATGACTATGCCTTTTCCAAATTCAAGTTCAGATTCGGAATACTAAAATTGTTAAGATCTCTTTTTATGCCTAAATTGTATTTTGGCTTTTAGAAATGAATGGCTATCAATGAAACAAAGCTTTTTTTCTTCATCTTATATTTTTAAAAAGGTCCAGTGGGTGGGATGGAAGGTGTTTTTGGTGTTCCTTAAATTTCAGTGACTTAAAAAGTATTGAGAAACCCTTTTTTTCTACACTGTTTGCAAGTTAACACAGACACAAATACAAGCACTTTACTTTCAAGTTAAAGAAACATTATCATTTTTAAGAACAAATACTGTAAAATAATTTTCTACAAAACCTTTCTTTCTAGATATCTATGTTTATACACTGTTGTCAATCAGAGTCTATCCTAATACTTTTTTTTCTTGGAGAGAGTGCATATGTGTGTTCAAGCAGGAGTGGAGGGGGGGTCCCCAGAGAGAGAATCTCAAGCAGGCCCCACACTCAGTGCTGAGTCTGACATGGGGCTTGATCTCATGACCCTGAGATCATGACCTGCACTGAAATCAAGAGTCCGATACTTAGCTGACTGAGCCACCCAGGAGCCCCCGTAACACACTTCATGGAATAAATTAAAAGATCTGATTTATACCCTCATGATTCTTTCCCTTTCACATATCAATATCTATCACTATAACAACTTGAAAGTAGCAATCTCCTTCTCTTGCCTAAGAAATGAAAATTCTTTTAGTTTGTAACCTCTTAGAAAATTATTTATACCTTATGCAGAACTTTTAGAGACTCCGTGGGATAATTGGGTTTAATTTTGTTAGTTAATAGATCATATTTAAAACCCAACCTGGACATTGTCCAGAAGGTAATATTATCACAGATTCAAATTTGTTTTTGGAATATTAACTCCCAGGAGTTAAATCAATTCAGATGACTAGGTTAATTGATTTTGACTGAGCCTGCCAGGTACCAAACAAAAACAAACAAAAAAGCCCAAATATTTATACAAGCATCACATACATTTTAAAATGTTTTGATCTTTTTTTCTTTGCTTATTTTTCAGTTTGAACTAAGGATTTTCTTTGCTTGTAAGCTACATTTTACTGAAAATTTTATTTAAAAAATCTGCAAGACCTTTCACTCAAAAAGATTCATTGCTCTTATCCTCACTCACTCACTCACTCAAGAAAGTAAAGAGTACAGGGACGCCTGGGTGGCTCAGTTGGTTGAGCAGCTGCCTTCCGCTCAGGTCATGATCCCAGCGTCCTTGGGATCGAGTCCCACATCGGGCTCCTTGCTCGGCAGGGAGCTGCTTCTCCCTCTGCCTCTGCCTGCCACTCTGTCTGCCTGTGCTCCCTCTCTCACTCACTCTCTCTCTCTGACAAATAAATAAATAAATAAATAAAATCTTAAAAAAAAAAATAAAGAGTACAGATGGAATTCTAACACCAAAAATTAGCTGGGGTTCCTGGGTAGCTCAGTTGGTTGGGTAACTGACTTTTGATTTCAGCTCAGGTTGTGAGTTCAAGCCCCACATTGGACTCCATGCTGAGCATAGAGCCTACTTAAAAAAAAAGGAGGGGGGCGCCTGTGTGGCTCAGTGGGTTAAAGCCTCTGCCTTCGGCTCAGGTTATGATCCCAGGGTCCTGAGATCGAGCCCCGCATTGGGCTCTCTGCTCCATGGAGAGGCTGTTTCCTTCTCTCTCTTTGCCTGCCTCTCTGCCTACTTGTGATTTCTGTCTGTCAAATAAATAAATAAAATCTAAAAAAAAAAAAAAAGTAAATACATAAAAAGTAAAACCAAAAATTTGCAAAGTTCTAAGAACTCTAAAACTATGTTCTCCAATATGGTAGCTCCTAGCCTTATGTAGTTATTTAAATTTAAATTTGAATTGATTAAACTTAAGCAAATAAAAATCTAGTTCTTCAGTGACACTAACCACATTTCAAGTGTCTATGTGTAGCTGATAGCTACCATATTAATTAGCAAAGGTGAGAGGATACCCATCACTACAAAAAAGTCCTATTAGAGACCACTGCTCTGGAACTTCCTTGGTTTTCCAGGGAAAACTTAATGATGAAGATCTCTCCTTGTAAGTTAAGAAAAAGCTACTTCAGGCACCACTGGACTCTCATACAGTCAGAGAGTCTACCCTATAGGAAATGAATACAGATAGAAATAATTCTTATAAAAACACAGTCTTGACATTAAACCAGAATAAGCAACCTTTCCAAGATAGTCATATAAATAGCCCCTGCAAGGCCTGAGAGAGAAAGAGAGGAAAGAGTAAGAGAAAAAGATTGAATCACCCTTTCATCTCTAATGGAATGGTTTTTTATCAGACTATTAATAATAATGCTCTCTAAGAAAAACCTTGATCTATGGGTTTATTATGTTCCCTAATTTAAAAAGACAGGGTCATCATCTCTCATTCATTAGACTTAAATGCTTTTGGGAGACCTTGAGCTGCGGGTAGCCTATAGAAGCTGACAATCCTGGGAGACGGTGACCAAGAATGTGTTAACATCTCCCTCAGCTTGCCTAAACGTTAGAGAAGTTTCATTCTGACTCTATGCCTCTGACTTTTCTGAAGGTATTTACTTTAGAAAACTCGTAATTACAAATCCATTCTCTGCCCCTGTGAGATGTAAATCATTCAAAATGTTTCTTGCTGGTGCACAACCTAGAAATATCATCCTCATCATGGACTTGGAGTCTTCCCTTGGAAATGTAGTTACTGAAGGACACAGAACACCTGTCTTCCAGTCTTTGTGGGAAGGGAGCGACCTAACTTTGGCGAGTCCCTTTGCTCCACATTGTAAAACAACCCTGTGCCCTGAAGATAGGAGAAAGTTTACTTTTCTTTCAGGTAAAGACAATTAGCAAACACAAATGCTTAGGATACTCCTAATCCAGGCCTTTGTTTCCATGGAAGTGAGCATCTAAATTTGGCCTGTCTTCTCTCCTATTACTAGCAATCGTATCAGAATAAAATCGGTGTCTGTTTGCTCACTTTGTCTGGTGAGATTTTTCTTTAACAGTAGGTAGCTGACTTCAAGACTCTTGGTTTAGATGACAAAACAATATAGACAATTTCAGCCAAGAAGCTGAAATACTACTACTTTTCCAAAACTTCTGTACTTTTTATGTAATGCTGATCCTGTCTGTTATCACACTTCTGTGCTCTCTAGTGATCAATTAAGTGTACTCACTAGGCTCTCATCAGTTTTTCCACCTCCACCTTCATAGTCTTTTAACTGCCATTTAATGAAAGAGAAACCTCTTTTGGAAAATGTTTTCAGACCATAACTACTGATCTGATCCTAGCTAATTATTGAATGTGTCAGCCTTCACCTGCTCCTGCTGATAAAAATTCAAATATTATTCTTAAATTTTTCAGAAGGTTGATTTCCTTCTTCACATTCCTCTAAGTATTTACATTTTTCTTTCATCATTAATTCCAACTTTCACTCTCATTCAAGTAGATTTTGACCACACGTCAACAAAATGTTTCTACTGAAATCGGTACAGTACTCTCATGAAAACATAGCTTGATAGAGTGGAAACAAATACCAGGGCTATCCCTTTATGTCCCACTTAGTTTGTAGCTTTACAGGTCTTGTTTAACTTCAATCAGTAAATCTGTTCTTTTAGAGGTAACTAAAATGACCTCACTCCTGTTGCCATAAATGATTCTTATATTTCTGATGCATTCTGTGGTCTCATGGTATTATTTCTTCTATGGACATCAATTTTTCTCTGAAGATCAAACAAACCAGTTTACAATATTATCTAGTGTTGTTAAGGATGATCACATTAGCCCTTGATTTCCTTACAATGAGCTGAGAAAGTGTGGTATGGGAACACTTCTTAGTGTTAGAATGGAATCAAATGTGGAATGGAATATAATAATGGAATAGAATACTCCATTATTCTATATGGAAAAGTCCATGGCCAGGCCAATTAAAAAAAAAAAAAAGAATGACACTTGAGTCTATGAAAAAACTGTTCTGGACTGTGTTTTGCAGTCAGGGTTTGGTCATCTAGACCACCCCGCCCCACACCACCACCACCACCGGTAAATATCTGTACGGAAGTTGGCTGATGAATCTTCTCCAGAGTCCTAAAATTTACTGCCATCATCAAATTAGATGATAACTCACCCTACAACAGTAACAGCAAAGGCTAACTTTAGCTCAATTAAAGAGAAAGTTACCTGAACAACTTTCTGATAAGTAAAGTCTCAGCAATATCCTGCAGCCTGCTTTATCAGCCCTTGGCCAAAAGAAGTATGGAGAAAGAAAACAAAAAACAAAGAAAAGTAGCCTTTAGAGGTATATACTAGTGGCTGACCCAGTTGCTACCAACTAAACAATGGTATTTCCCTGATGAACATGACCAATTTCATATAATATCAGCATTCAAAGAGGAATCTCCATGACTATGAAAATCACTCCATTCTCATGTCCGAAAAAATAAATAAATAAAAGCAAAGACTCTGTGTAACCACAAAATATTACTAAATATCTCCTGTTTCCAGTTTAGTCTTGATGAGGGGACAGAAGGCAAGCTGAGGACAAAGAAGAAGCTGACACCCCACAACCCCTCCCCCATGGGATATATGTGACATTCCTCAGGCACTCCTGGATGCCCTAAAGCTAAGAAAAGGAAAAGCAATTAGGTAACTTACAGAGATCACAGTCCTTCAAGACATGAGACACCTCAGTTTACAAATGCCTTAGCAATCTACAAGAACAAAGTATTTCCATCAATAACCTAGCTTCCAGAAGGAAATGTAGATACAACTAAATGTTCTTATAACCTGTAGCCCATTGACAGACACTTGAAGTGGGCAGAGCATAATGTTCCTCCAGGAAGCTCCCAACTATCTTCATGTTAAGGCTTACCTTGACAATGGCAAGGCCTCCTGAATCCTGTAAGTCTTCTTTAACATATGAAAATCCTTTTGAAATCTCCCTTTTCCTTACCTCCCCAAACCCCATAGTATATAGTCAGCCACCCCTCACAACCTCAGTGTAGCAGCTCTTTCTGCCCATGGGTCCTGTCCCAGAGCTTTAATAAAACACCATTTTGCACCAAAGACATCTCAAGAACTCTTTCTTGGTAGTCAGCTCCAGACCTCACCCCACCAAACCTCTCCTATATTCCAAAACCACATCATACTGACTATTGTTACTTTAATGATAATCCCAGCTTCTTTGCTCTTCTTGACTCCTAGAGAAAAGATACCCAAACAGCAAATTGTAGTTATTTTTGACAGCATCTGATCCAGAACAGAACTCAGCTTCCTTCGACCTCTTCTCAAATTAAATCCTGTCATAAGTCTTTTCTAAATCTTTTTTACTTAGGTACCCGAATATTTCACCTGGTGTGGTATGTTGCCTTGCTTGTTACAGAAGACTTAATAAACTTAACTTTTTTTTTTTTTTTTTTTTTTAAGAATTTATTTTTAAGTCATCTCTCCACCCAACCGGGGCTTGAACTCATAACCCCAAGATCAAGAGTTGTAGGTTTTTACAGACTGAGCCAGCCAGGTGCCCCATAAACCTTTTTTTGATCCCAGGTGCACTTCCTATTGGTCTTTGGCTTTGACATGGGCTAAATACTGCCCTAGGCAGGTGAATCAAAGGCAGAGATGGTAACTAACTTCTCCTGGGTCACACAACCAGGTAGGGGAGAAGCTGTGCCAGCATAATTCTTTCCAAGCTGTTGCTACTGAATACATGAAGCAAAATACTTTGATACATTTAACTCAAAAACCTATGCAAAATAGATAATCTCACAGGTCCTGCATACCTTAGTTCAAAAGAGTCTAGCAATTTATTTAAACATTTATGATTATATATGTTATTCATGAAATTACAACTCATTCTATTGCCTAGGGTCTAAATAAAATTGTAAATGTAGAGGAAATCAGTTGTACAAAAATGTGAACATGCTTTATCTTTATAAACCTTTTCTCTTTTGTCTTCACAGGGATATGTTATTTATGGAAGAATTTATATTCTAACTTAGTAACAGTAGACCAGAAAAGGTGAAAAAGGAAATAAGAGGTTGGCAAAAGTGAACCTGAATGGTGTCAGGTCAACATTTTTTGGCTACACAGAATTACTGTGGGCTTAGGAGAAATCTGAAAAAAAAAAAAAAAACTAACAAAAAGTGTTTAATCTTTATTTTTATTATGAATTTCTCATTCTATTTCATTGCCTTATATTTTATGAATTTTACTTCCTCTAAGTTCTTATGATACAAAATGAGTATATTCTAGAACAAATATCTTTCACCCACAGAAAACACAAGATGTATTTTGCAATCCTTAGGGTCAAGCAATTGATTAGAATGAAAGGTAATTACGGATATGCTATGGAATGCATATTTGCTTTTAAGTATTTTTTCTTTGAGCAAAGTATAGCTCTTTTGCTATATTTTCTGTGCCTAGTGACAGGGCAATTAGTAATCTGAACTATCAAATCCGTTTGGAGATAATGGAGCTTAACAATTCTTGTGTTATAATTGCTTTTCCAAGGCCCCTCCCCCTGCTTGCCTTTTTGCCCATCACTTACCCAGTACACTTAATCCTGTTTAAATAGCAACATGTCAAACACGTCTGCTAATCAACTGGCTGGCATCCCCATGGAGATTTCTGCAGTTTTAAGCACTGCATTTCACTGTGTAAGGATTTTTCCCAAATATTGACTTTTGGTTTTCAAGGTTACTGATGATGTGCTCTGGCACATTAATCATTCTAACCACCTTAACAAAGAAGCTCATTAAAAAGACAAATATATTTATCAAGCAAATCATCAAGCAGATTATATACTTTCTACCCATAATAGATTATAGCTGAATAAATGACTTGGGTATTTTATAATTAAATATGCAGAACACTTAATATTTTAATACTCATATACTTCATTGAGGAATGGGGATGAATTTTATAGCATATAATTAATATAGCACAATTTAGTTGCAATTATGTGAATTAAAAATAGGAATAGTACTTTGAATATGCAAACTGAATAATATTTTGATATCATGATAAAGCATCACAAAGACGTTTGAAGTTCAAATAATTGGGGATTTAACTTCTGTAGAACAACAACTGAGTATCTATTTCTGGTTCTTAACACACAGTTTTCTGCCTTGGTAATAAGGCTGTAGGTTAGAAGAGACACTGGTAACAAGTCCTTTGCCCTCAGGCTGCACTGCAGCGGGAGTGATTATTTCTTTTGTCAGCCAAATAATACTTTAAAAGCTTGAAAAGGGCCTAAAGGGTCAGTTTCATAGGTTCCAATCTTATCTTTTGTTAAATCTCCCACCACCCTATCTCCCACAAATCTAAGTTTTGTTTAGAGAAGTTTGCTTTTCTATCTGGGTCTTCAAATTAATGGACCATATATAACCTTCAATGGCAGCCCTCAGGCACAAAGATTTTCTCTTAGCAATTCCATATTTCTTTATTTCTCTATTTTTAGTTTCAAAGTAAGTAGTATTGTCTTCTCATAAAACCTTCCTAAAATATATACAAAATAGCTAACACACTTAATTATCCTTAAAACATTGCTATCAAATCCTCCAGTGCTACCCACTGAATCCCAAACGATAAAAGGCTATAGTTTTCATGAAAATTTTTTTGGCTATTTAACAAGGCTTGCTGACTTTCAGGGTCTGGTGTCAAAGGAAAATTGCATCAAATAAAGTTAAACAGATAAGAAAGATTTTATTCAAAGCTATTGCAATAGGGAAGAGAGGAGGAAGACTGGAACTAGGTCTGAGCTCAACCTGGCCAAAGCAAAGGAGAATTTTTAAGAACTGAGGAAGGAGAAAAAAAAAAAAAAAGAACTAAGGAAGGGGAGGTGTGTCATAGGCCACCTGCATTTTCCAACTGGCTTTACCCAAAAGAAAGGCAAACTTTCTTGTATCTTCATGATAAGAGGTGGTATTACAAATTAGAGCAAGGGGCTGACCAGAGTTATGTCCCTACCTTCCCCAGGGATCCAGAGATAGGGGCTCTGTCTCCTTCAATGACTATATGTCAGAGAGGGCCCTCTGTCTTTGAGAAAGACACTCCTGAGTTATAAAGCTACAAAGAGGCTTTTCAAAAGATTTATACCTGAAGAAGGCAGAGAAAGGATTTATAATTTTAAGTTTTCTAGAGTGAATCTTCTCAAAAAAGGGAAGCCAGGAAGAAGCCTCTCTAAAGTTTAGTCGAGATGAGAAAAGAATAAAGGTCCTCTTGGACAATGGGTAAGATGGTATTTTACTGCCTCATCCTACCTCCCAATCTGGCTCACATTTTAGGGTCTGTTTCTTATAAGTGTACAATCAAATTATTCAAATTTCAAAATTATTTCAAATTCTGCAACACAGTTCTTTATTGCAATGAAGAAAACTCAAACTAAATTGGTTTAAACAAAGAACTGATTGAGAAATATAAAGATTCAAGCAGCTCAAACTCCCCAAGATAGGCTGTTTCACGCTTAGTAAACTTGCCCTCTTCTATGTGTTAGCTTCATTCCCTGACTGACCTCCCCCATGAGAAGAAGTTTGTTTTAATAGACATAAGGCTATGTTAAGATTCAGAGAGAGAAATAGAGAGAGTCTTTTCACAACTACTTAATAAAATAAATAAAATAAAAATCTCGAGTTTTACACTGATTGGAGTGCCCTTGAATCAAAGCTTATGGCCAGAGCTCCTCCAGCATGAGTTTTTCCCTGAATCACTCACTTTGGTAATGAAGATAAAGTTTCCATGATATACATCCAAAGTAGGGGACATTCTGGGGTGGAGGGTAGGGTTAATTTCTCCAAACCTCTTGATTGTTCAGCAGTGAAGGGAAGGAGGAATGAATTCTTGAAGTGTGGTAGGGGTAGGATAGGGATTAACAGGTCTGTTGTGCTGTAATTCTCAAGTATTCTTCATAAGCCTTAATAATACTCTGTTTACCAACTCATCCACACCATCCCCCCTTAAAATCCTCCTTCTCCTTCCTCTTCCTAACTGCTCTACTTTGCTTTAGGGTCACTGTGATATATATGTTAAATCTAAGATCTGTCAATTACTGCTTGTGTGATTGACAGCAATTTAATAACTCTATTATTCCATGTATAAAATAGAAATTAAAATTTCTTCCTGATTAGGTGCCATGGACATTAAAGGAATCCTCATTTGTAATGTGACTTACTTTCTGCCTGGCTCAAGGAAGAATTTCACTTAAAGTCGATTCTCTTGAATAGTCTTCCATTGTCTACCACAACAGGTTAAGCTCTTATATCTGGATTTCACACACCTTATCTCAATTAACCTATTCACTTATCACCTTCTTTAGTGAAATGGAAAGGATTTTTTGCCTGTCCCACAGTTCATGCCATGTTCTTCCTGAAGCCTTTGCCCATTCTGCCCTTACTACCTGGAGAACCCCCTGTCTACCTTCATCCTACTGGTCTTCTATTATGCCTTATCACAGATAACAAGACCTGACTAAGACTTCTGCCTGCCCCATGTCCTCTTAGAAGACAAGACTGTTGTCTCAGATTCCAAATCCATTCCATGGAGGAAGAAAATACACCAATCAATGGTTGGCCTAGATTCAGGCAGGTCTGAACAGGACTTGAATTGATTCTTTCATTCATGATTTGTGTATGATTTATGATTTATACAACTCCATGTTTCTGAACTTTGGTTTAATCTGCTGAAAAAAAGGAATATGAGTATCTCATGGATTGTTGTCAAAATTTAAAGAGATACTCTAGGCCTTAGACTACTACTAATACCTTGGAAGTGCTGTCATTATCATTACTGTCTCAGACACTATATACCCAGGACCCTCGAGGGAAGTCCTCCAACTGTATTCATATAGACAATCAACCAAAATTTTTTAAAACATTTTTACCTTTTGAATTGCTTTATTATTAACTTGTCTGAAAATTCCCAGAGAATATTTTAACATTATAAAGAAGCATTATAAAACCTTAATAAATTATTCTTACATATGTTCCTAAATTGGAAGGGAGTAGATAAGAAATCTCTCCTCCATTACCTTGTAGATAAATGATCAAATAAGTTAACAGATTCAGAATAAGAACAAACTCAAGAAATCTTTTTCCTGTGTTTCTTGGAATAAAGAAATTCAGTAAAATATCATCTGGTTAGGAATTCTTACTGTCCAATAAGTTGAGAGTCACAGAGGGCCACCACTCAAAATAATGACCCTCTTCCTTGTCCTGGTCCTGAACAATTTGAGAAATAAAAGAGCAATAGGTGGAAAAACCAATACATTATTTTTATTACTCCATATCAGAGGGGATGATTTAAGACAATATTAACTAATTTATTGAGCTTATGTTGAGCCTTAAAATTAGGCAGGCTTCACTTGTTCTCTCCTGAGAGTAAATAAAGACAACACTGGAGGAGGGAAGGTTCTCCAGACTAGCAGACCTGCATTGTTCCTCCCCTGATGTAACACTGGCTCTTTTGAAGAAAAAAGAACTACCACAAAGAGCCACATGGCCACACAACTGTTTTTTTCTGACAAGCTCTCACCTAAGAAGTTTCTCCACCTTCCTTATGGTAGAATAAGTTGTGAAGTGGAGAGAGGTTGGAACATGTTTATGGGAAACCTTCCTTTCATAAACCTGAGGAGTGTGGCAATGATGTTCCTCTTTCCTGCAGCTCTATCCAAGGAGATGGTTGAATATATTACCTTTTCCAAAAGGATACATGAGTGAGATCCAGTTCTCAGATCTGGTTAACACACACATAGACACAGACACACACATACACATGCAGACACACACATACAACCACACACACACACACACACACAGAGTTTTATTATTGATATAGTATATCTTATTTGCCTTAAATTAAGAGACATCAAGACAGATTATTTTAATTTCTATTTTCTTTATTTTTTAAAAAATATTTTATTTATTTATTTGACAGAGAGAGAGATCACAAGTAGGCAGAGAGGCAGGCAGAGAGAGGAGGAAGCAGGCTCCCTGCTGAGCAGAGAGCCTGATGTGGGGCTCAATCCCAGAACACTAGGATCATGACCTGAGCTGAAGGCAGAGGCTTTAACCCACTGAGCCACCCAGGCGCCCCTATTTTCTTTATTTTAAATTTTGTAATCCATGCTTATTTTTAGTTGAATACTTTTGTTTTAATTTATTTATTTTTCAAGTTCCTATTTATCACAATTTTACTTTCTCATTTGTTTCAGTAATATTAAAAATTTCTTTTTAATTTTTTAAAATACAAGTATGAATTAATTTACTGACTTTATTCAATGAGTTATGGGACAGGCTATATAGAGACACCCTAAAAATTGTGAAGTCAGGACCTGGAAAACCAAAATTTCACAAATACTGCTCTAACAAGTAAGAATCATCTATATTCAATATGGTGTCACGCTGTTCCTCCATGGATTTGAACTAATAGAGTCAGAACCAAGTCCGTGACAGCTGAAAGTATGATCACTGATGCTTTTTTTGAAAGCACTTTTTAACTAGTGGCTGCTTTAATGGCAAACAAGGTCCAGATTTTGAAGATCTTGGATATATAGCTACAGCTACCCTTCTTATTAGATTTCTGAATTTTGTTCTGTGTTTTGCTGTGAGAGTACTTTAAAATTGATGAATGTCCTTGGGAAAGATCACTCTGAGGTTGTGACAGATGTTAGAGCATCTGCTCTCACATTTTAAAGTGCATTCTACATGATACAGCTCAATGCAATGGAAAGCAGCATTCAGAGTGGGAAGGGCCACAGCTGTGGTTGTAGCAGATCTTCCAGTGATGAAGCCTGTTGAGGAATCAAACTGGATCCAAAAGATCATGAAGTTAGGCTGATGGAAATGCAGTCACCATCCCCTCTCCACTGTCGTGCCAGGTGCAAAGAACAGGGAGAAGGAGATAAACCAGCTGCTACTCTTGGGGTTATGATGGACTTCATTCTGTAATGAATATTCTTGGTATTTTCTTACTCCAAAATTTCATCAGCTTGTTTCTCCCCCCTTTGCTCCCCCATAGACAAAATTCTAAGATCAATATTCATTCATTTGACTAATACTGTTTGAGCTTCTCATGTGGCAGGAACTGTGAGACTCTAGAAATTCAATAATAAATAGGACATTTTCCCTTTCAAGGACATTAAGCCTAATGGGAAAGACAATATGTAAGTTAAAAGCCATATTCCATAACTGAAAGCTATGATATTGGCAAACAATGGAAGTTCATAAGAGATTCTTAAATGTCATAGAGAAGTCATAAGAGATAGCTGGGTAAAGCCATTTACAAAGAGCAAATGGACTTTATTTTAAGGACAATGTGAAACAACTAAGCCTTTTAAACAGAGGAGGATGAGATCATCTCCGTCTTGGGGAAAAAATGAGTTATTGGAAGCAGCCACCTCTACAAGCTTTTTATGGAAAGACAGCACTTCCTAGTATGTCCAGTGCTAATATACACTTTATTTAAAATATACAAAGGAGAAAAACCCAAGCCCAAAGAGGTTATAGCAGCCCAGGAACCAGGAGAAAACCCCCAGACAAAGATAATGGTAAGAGAGTGATAATTTCTGGTTCCAGTTGTCAGCTTTGAGCTTTACGGCTCCCAAGGGTTACTGGTGCTCATGCTGAACCAGATGGACTCACTTGGCCCAACTATCTACTCAGGCATCCTATGATTCCATTCTTTAATTTCTAGTCTGTTGAGGAACTAGGAATTTTCTGTGGTTCAGAAAATCACAGCTGTTGCTTGTTGTTATGCAATAGGATGTAATGGTGAATAGGGTGTTGTCTTAAGACCTAGCTCAAACACAGAAAAGACTGAATTTCAAGGAGAGCCTTCTTTTGTACTTTCTCCTACTCACCATTCTCCCAGCTCTTCCTCACAAAGCTCCCACAAGTAACACCTACAGCCAGAGTTTTTGACTTGACCATAAGCACAGAACAGTAGCCTGAGGCCCTCTGCTGGAAATTGGGTCCAGTGCTTGGGTTTAATGCTACCTTGAAATTCTTATTAACTTTTTTTCTGAATTTGTGAGCTTAAAAACTTTTAAAAAATTATTTTTAAAGTATTTATTTATTTATTTGAGAGAGAGAGTACAAGCATGAGTAGGGAAAAGGGCAGAGGGACTAGCAAACTCACTGCTGGTTTTTGAGCCTGACTTGGGACTCAATCCCAGGAACTGACGTTGTGACGTTGTGACCTGAAACTAAGTCAGATGCTTAATGAGCTGAGCCACACAGGCATCCCTTGAATTTGTGTTTTTTAAGTGAAGTCAGTGAAATGAGCATGTGCCAGGTTCTTGGAGTTTCACCTCAAGTGTGGTCTTCCCTCCCATTGCCACCTTGCCTCCTCCAGATGGGTTCTTAGCTGCCTACTTCCCTGACCTCACCCACCAACCATTCCCTTCAGTGGGCAGGACCTGGAGCACAGAGAAGTTCAGGGTCAGGTACCCACACTAGATAGCAAGTCACTGTGCAGGGCCCTGGGAGACTAGGAAGGTTGGCTCGCACCTTTCAAGTATTTCTGTATCCCAAGAAGTGAAGCAACAAATAGCATTTTAAAAACATCATAAGAAGTAAGAGAGAAATTGCAGAGAAAAGGAAAACATTTCTTTCTTGTTTTTTGAATAAGAGACTGCATTTTCATTTTGCTTTGGTATCCACAGCTTAGGTAGAGGGAAATATGTGGTTGTACTTACAGCTAAATAGCAGATGTTCCCTTGGAATGAGCTAGGAGATTTTGGTTTGATAGGATCCCCACACTCTCTGATGTCTCCTACACACTGAGATGGGGATTGGCATGATTTTTTTTATTCCTTTTGGTCAGCCTCCCTTGTTGATAATTCACTGTTTGATTTAGAGACATTAGTGTATAGTACAGGCCTGCCAGGCATATGCTTTCTGGAAGGGTTGTCACTTGAGGGAAGTTATAAATACTAACTGGAAGAAAGGCTTTGGTAGGGAATTCCAGCAGAGAGAAAGTATGAGGTAAGACTCTGAGTCATGACTGAGAGCTGCATTATAGACAACTACTCTTCTCACATGGATGTTTGGAATGAAGATGTACATAACGATTATGATCTCCCTTTACTTACCATATTCCTCCATGACTTACGGCATCTATGTTGTTTTGCACTTTTTGACCAAATAATTCTGTTTTTACACAGCAATTAACACACTAGAATTTGAAGAAACTATTTTTGAAATATAATTTGCACATTCTGATTAATTTCTAAAGACCTAGCTGCTTTTCAAGTCATAGTTTGTGTCGATAATGTTTGTGGAAATATTTTAGACAGGAAATTAAAGGGATTTCTTACAAGAGGAAGACGCTATTAGGAACAAAGCCTATAAATAAAGATTAACTGCAATTTTTACAAGCAGGCCAGTTGCCAGAATAACAAAGGATTCTTTAAAGTGTTTTATCAGTTGGTTGATTTTGTGTGAAGGAAATCACTATCAAGGAAATGTAATGAAATGTCTTCAGATGTGAAATTCAGAGATAGGCATAGTTTGCATCCTATACACTGAGTCAATTGAATAATTAAAAAGACTGGAGTGATGAAGTCTGGATATAATTGATAAGAGAAAAATGTAAGTTTCATTTGAATGTGGTAACCTAATGTAATATAATTTAATATAATAAAATGAGATCCACTCAGCTCTTAACAGGATGTTTTATATTATGTATTTCAAGACAGGAAAAACAGATACAATATTTTACATAAATTAAGCAAATTAAAACTTGATATTAAATCAAAATTCAATGAGATTTTTTTTTTACTTGCAAAAAAATTACATTTTAAGGTTAATTTGCTTGGAATATGTGTAGATGATTGTTTCTGACCTTTTGCACATAAATGTCATATTTACATTTTATAAATAATGAATTTAGGAAAGTTCATTCTGTGGCCATAAAAATCAGAAATGCAAAGTTTCTTCATTTTGTTGTTGGTCCCTTAAGAAAAGAGTGCTGTGTGCAGCTTTCTCTGGCTCCCAGAAGGGCTCAAGGGCACTGGGAAGGCTTTAATAAAGTCACAAAATTGTATGTCGTCCTCAACGCAGGTGTGCTCCACTCCTGGGAGCAACACAGATGGAAAACAGCAGAATAAGCACTGTATATACTTTCAGATTTAAATCCCCTGTGATCACATCATCAAGGTGAGTCTGGAGTTCAACTTCTGTGGTCAGTCTCAGAAGGATAGGTTTTTCTCCTTCTGCATTATATTCTTATCTCCCTTAGCTGTCCTATAATTCAATGGTAAGTATTGCTTGAGCTATTATGTTACATAATTTTGTAACTTATAATTATTGTAATTTTAGGAACTATCATTAAGTGCACCTGTTAGCTGCAAGGTCCTGAGACCAAAGATTGTTACTGCCCTCCAGACAGGACTATAGGGATGACATACATTAAATAAGAAACTACAAGTGTATAGTGAAAAAGATGATGATACTGAGAAGCCAGAAAATAGTCAGAGGGGCCCTCCCTGTGTAGCAAAGCAGAGGTTTCAGCAGAAAACCCGAGAGAGAGAAAAGAAAAAAAAAAAAAAAAGAACAAGCAGCATGAATAATAATATAACAGTTCAGCATTGCTAAACAACACTTTAATAAAGCGATTTGTTCTTGGCTTATAAGATAAATGAGTACTAGGTCATCATAAAACTAAAGAAATATAGAGGCAAGCTGTATATGCAAGATATACACAAATATAAACAGAGGTACAATTTCAAATTATGCTTTAGTAAATATAATATAGAGCTCTATTTCAAACTATATCTAGCCTTTCTTTCTTTCTTTCTTTCTTTCTTTCTTTCTTTCTTTCTTTCTTTCAAGATTTTATTTATTTACTTGACAGACAGAGATCACAAGTAGGCAGAGAGGCAGGTGGAGAGAGAGGAGGAAGCAGGTTCCCCACTGAGCAGAGAGCCCGATGCGGGGCTCGATCCCAGGACCCAGAGATCATGACCTGAGCCAAAGGCAGAGGCTTTAACCCACTGAGCCACTCAGGCACCCTTCAAACTATACCTGGTCTTTCAAGAGGCAATCCAAGTTAAGCCCACACAAGCTTGTTGCATGCCTACTGTATTTTGTATACTGCAGGCATGCCTACTGTGTTTAGTGTACTGCAGGTGGTTCTGAAGGATTCACTTGTGGCCGTGCTCTAACAGTAAATCCATTGCAATGCTGAGTGTTAAGACAAAAGAGATGACTTTGATCTCTCAGTGTTTGGAGATTTTCTTCCTAATCTTGCTCATTTAAACTAAATTAATTTATAGAAAATAACAGATTATTATGTTGGTTTATAAAAGAGAGCATATTTACAAATCCCCTTTACTTACCTATTGATACTGTAGGTTTTTGAAACGATACTGTAGGTCCATTCTATTTGGTGGATGAGGTAATTCAATTATGGAGTCAAATAATTTTCTTAAACAGAATCTCACAAAAAAACAGACCCTTAGCTCCCCTCTTCCAGCATTAACTGACTGCCAAAAATGCCCTTAACTGTTTTTTTTAAACAATTGACATAATTATAAACAAAAGTTAATTCTGATTTTCATTTTACTTCATAACTAAATCTTATTTTACTAACATTTCCTTTAGGCTTTACCTTACTAGTAAAAAATAAACTACAAATCATATTTCCCATTTGGAATAGTTCTCCCCCCTTAGGAAAAAATCAATACATCAAAATTAAACTTCAAAACTGCATTAACAGCATCTTGGAGGTCAGGTATTCTAATAGTCTCTGAGTGGAAACCAAATTATGGAGTTATTATATGTGGACAATATCATTATTTTTACCACCTTTTACTTTGGAGAATTCAACAAAAAGGAATCAAATCTAGTATAAAGATTCAGTTAAAAAATAGAAGTGTGTTTATCTATGTCATCTTAATACCACTGAATTTAATGATTCACGCGAGCATTAGTTTTAACTTACGGAATCTGAATTAGACTGGATATTTAAAAGCTTTAGCAAAATAGCAAAATTAAACAAAATAGAAATGGTTGGATTTGAGCAATTGACCTCTTTTGCAATACACTAACTCCTTAAAGACATCAAAGTATTATTTAATAGGATAGAAGAGCTGAAAGAAATTTTAGAAATCAATGAATCTAATCACATTCATTTTAAAGAAAATGAGAACCGTAATAGTGAAATGACGGATATGATCCTTGGTTTCATCTCATAAGGACTATTCTAATATAACCTCCTTTCCCCCATACCTTATTTCCTCAGGTATCGCTCTCAGTATCCAAGGCTTAACTTCTTGAATAATTTTGATACTTGTGACAATTATTAGTTACGCTTCTGTCTTCTGTTCTTTGAGGGCAGGGTTTGTATATGTTTTATTCTGGTATGTCCCTTGGCACACACTTCTTTGTTACCTAAGATAGTCTCAAAGCAGGCAGATGGATTTGGAGGACATGAGCACGCAGTTGACTCATTTTCGGGACCCCAAAACTGTTCTATGTAATAATATAAAAGCCATTGTAATTTTTCCTGGTGATTCTTTCAGGATTATGTTGTCTTTAGAGAAATGTCTCTTTTTCCTCCTATATGACGTCGCAGGGACTGCTAATCGAGACTGTCATGTCCCTTTTCCCTTCTTAATTTGATTACAGTATCCCCTATATTTACCAGGGCACATGGCTGCTTAGCTAGTGTGCATTTGCCCCACCTATGGAGCATCTAGGTTATAGCCATGTAATGAAGTTTTGCCCAATAGGATTTGTGTATCGAGGGGCATAAGGAGTCTGTCACGAAAGCTTAAAAAGAAGCTGCCTGTGTACCACCTCTTCTTTCCCTCTTCTCACTGGCTAAAAGGTGGATACAGTGAGTCAACTGAACATAAAGAGGAAGGTCATAGTCAAAGACATCAGGATTTAAAAAGAGATGAAATCTGGGTTTCAAGATCGCTTCATGGAGTAGGGTACAACCACCCTTTAACCCATCCTGTCCTCCCCGCCTTTTTTTTTTTTTTTTAAGATTTTATTTATTTTTTTGAGAGAGAGAGAGAGCATGAGCAAGAGGTAAGGGCAGAGGGAGAGGAAGGCTCTCCGCAGAGTGGGGACCTGGACAGGTGTCTCAATCCCAGGATGCTAGGATCATGAACTGAGCCAAAGGCAGACCCTTGACGGACTGAGCTGCCCAGGCACCCTGTGCTACAAGCTTGAAGTAAAAGCAGAATAAACTTTCAGTCTAGTTTAAGCAACTATTCATGGTTTTTCGTTAAAGACCTCCAACCCTGAGGACCTGTAACCTACAAAATGTCTAGGAATAAATATTCTATATGTATCTTTGAGAAAGAGAAGAGTGTGTGTGTGTGTGTGTGTGTGTGTGTGTGTGTGTGTGTCTGTACGTGCATTTTTTTAAAGGATTAATCACAAAAGAAACAATTGCAACACAATATGCTTATGTACACGGAAAAACCTTTAGAACCACAGAAGCAATCTTTAACTCATTACCTGGCAGGGATTTGAAGAAAGTCTTTACAAAACAAAAAGATTTCCTTTTCTTGCCTGTCACCTGCTTCCAATTTTTCTGGCTTCTCCAGAGTTACTATCTTTCACACTAGATACTAAGTTCCAATATCTAAAACATTTATACATTTGAGAGCTTAGTTTAATATAGCATCTAAATGACTTCAATTCAGGTTTATGCTATGGATCTTAGAGAATTTTAGCTCTGAGATATCTCTGAATGTCGCTGGTCATCTTCTCTATGTAACCCTTTCTAGAGTTAGAAGATCGTTTACATTTGTCTATCCAATGCCTGGGGCTCTTATAGGCACTCAGTAAAAATTTCTAGTGCAGAAGTAGTTGCATTCAAAAAACACATATACAGGGATGCCTGGGTGGCTCAGTGGGTTAAGCAGCTGCCTTCGGCTCAGTTTATGATCCCAGGACCCTGGGATCGAGTCCCACATCGGGCTCCTTGCTCGTCAGGGAACCTGCTTCTCTCTCCGCCTCTGCCTGCCACTCTTCCTGCTTGTGCGCGCGCGCTCTCTCTCTCTGACAAATAAATAAATAAATAAAATCATTAAAAAAAAACCCAAAACACATATACATTATATGCATACGTGTGTGTGTGTGTGTGTGTGTGTGTGTGTATAATGTATTTACTTACAATAAAGTGGAGTTAGAATGGTCTTACAAGTAATCTGTTAGAGATAAAACAAGTATCTGTTGCTTAGAAACAATGTAATCCACTTGAGAGAATTTTTACTAAGGAAATTTGTGGAAGTTGGGACTTCTTTTTGCCATTTATAATAGTTACATGCATAAGGTAACCACAAGGCAGAGAATATACATGATCTCTTCTAAGTGCATTATTTCCTTTCAATCAACTACTATGAGCTTGACTATGACAGGAATCTGATCTGTGACCTTGAGCAATTGAGAGCTACTTCACAGAGTTTTGGGGATGATTAAATTAGATAATAAGTAGAAAACTTGCTAAGACAACATTTATTACATCAAATGCATTTTAAGTTCCCTTTATTTGTTTTCAGTTTTCATTACCAACTAATAAAAGTAAAATTTAAAAAACCTCATTCTTCTGAAACTTAGTGTAAGCCAATGAACTGAGTTTCTATGGGAACCATCTACTATTATTCATATTAGTAATATAACTTTACCTATATTAATAATGTGAATAATTATAGCTAATCTTCATTGAAAACTTTTTATGAACAGCATGGTACATACATCACCTCAGAACAATATTATTGTGGAGCTCCTATCATTATCCTGACTTCCAAATGAGTAAATTAAAGCTTATGGACACTAAGGAGGATGCCCAAGTTCACATAGCTAATAAGGTATTCTGTCTATACAAATCGGGAGCCCATATCAATAACTCCGATGTACTATTTTCTATAGTGCTTATCCCCTTAGTAATTTTGAAATCTGTAATTTTCTGAAATATTTGACTTAAAGATGGTGAAAGTCTCCCATCCCTGGATAATGGCAGAATTTTCACTTTATTTTGCTGGAAGGCAACACCAAGCATTTGTTGCTCTTTTCTTCTACCTCTGAACACAGGCAAGTTAGATTTTTAGAAAAGACCATGACAAATAACTGAACGTAGTCTGGATCAATAAAGCAGCTGCTTTAAAACAGCCTTGGGCCCCGGAATTTCTGCTAAACTATCAACATCTAATGTCAAAGTGCTCTTTGAAGGATGAAAGTCAGACTGATATCTTAAAAGTAATTTTCTTTTGGTAAGCCAGTGATTGAATTTGAGTCAGTTTTCCAAATTGTTTAATAAGACAACACAAAATGTGATTCCTCATACCTCCTGTAATAAAGCAAATGATGATTCATAGACTTCTGAAGGTGTCTTACGAAGGAAAAACAACCTGGTCAAATAATTACATATTTACATATTATGGAAATTCCACATAGAACAAAGTAGGATAAGACTCTGTTTTTAGGATTAGTTCTATTGAGTCATTTGATCATTGTTTTTCACTATACGCACACACACACACACGCACACACACACGTACATGGATGTGTTTGCATATATATATACATATATACATATACACACTTATATACAGAGGTACATACACACATGTATATACATATACATACATAAACATATATATATATATATATATATATATATATATATATATATAAAACCTTTTGGAAAATGACATGAAAATATGAAGAGAACATTATAGTTGCTAAAAATACCTGAAAAAATATTAAGTCCAATTCTCATATAGTAGTATTATAGGAGACATGAAATTCTGAGAGGACAAAATAAGTAAGTAGTTTTCTTTACTAGAGAGCAACATGTAAGAGTAGAGACCCATGAACTGAATTCTCTATATTACTGGATGTGTGTATTTTGTGATGGTGACAGGGCATTTGACCATTAGCTTTCTCTTACATAAAGAAGTTTCCCTTCAGATGTTTAAGTGCTCCTCTAGATTTAAAACTATCTGGGCTTCCCTGGTCATCTTTTTATTTGCGTCCCCTTTGAATAGCAAGAAAAAAAAGTGCTTTATAGATTGTTCTTCCTGTCAGTAAATTATAGAAACTATGCTTCCTTTTGTAAAGAAAACGGGATTCTGGGGCATCTGGGTGGCTCAGTGCGTTGGGCCTCTGTCTTCGCCTCAGGTCATGGTCTCAGGGTCCTGGGATCTGCCCCGCATCTGGCTCTCTGCTCAGCAGGGAGCCTGCTTCCTCCTCTCTCTCTGCCTGCCTCTCTGCCTACTTGTGATCTCTGTCAAATAAATAAATAAAATCATAAACAAAACAAAACAAAAACAAAACAGGATTCCAGACCAGATTCACATGTGTTACTCCTACCATCCCTGCCACTGCCCAGGGAAACCGTAGGAACAGGGGCATCAAAGGTCATTTCTACCATCTTCCAGAGGGTACAAGTGACCACTTCACATTCAAAATTTGCTTTTACAATCTCTCTCTTTCCATACCTTTTCTTATTTGTGATTCTGTTGCACATCTGTGAACTTTCATGAATAATATGTTACCTGAATATTTACTTCTAAAGTAGGGCAACTTTAAAAATGTACTTCTACATTATGCACTATACTTCTATAGTATGCTTCTTTTGTTGATGTCTAAAGTGATGATACTGAAAAACATTCAGAAGAAGGTACTAGATGATAAAGACAGTCCTGAGTTAAGAACAATAAATTAAAAGTCATAAAAAGTTCTTGCTTTTGTAATACTTATAATAAATGCTTTTGACTAGCACAAAGAATATCGGTATGTCCCTTAGCAGATATGGTAGGCACATTCACAAATCATTCCTGATTTTTGTGCTTAAATTATAGCTTCCAAGTACCATCCCCCCTAAAGGGAATAATGGCTTCTTTGATGAATGGCTAATTTTAGGTCCCAGCTAGGAAATTTGAAGATGAGCCTAGGAAAGCCTATGCTTAAAAGCAAGAAAATGATAGCTTTTGTCAAGGACAGAGGAGCCAACTTGAAAGGGCTAGTACTTGCTAATGATGTGATTATCTGAGCATCGAAAAGGATAGTATATCCTGAATCTATAAACCTCTGTAAGTTCATGATGATTATCAAATGAATGAGAGAAAGCTGAATGACAAGCAAATAAATCTTTGGAATCTACTGGAAGTAATTAGGGCACCTACAACTAATTCTGTCCTTCTCATACTAACTATATTTGAGGAAACCAAATAGTTTCAACTGAAAATTTATTTTCTTTACAAATAAATTCACACTGAGTTGCTAAAGAAATGATAAAATTAGAAAATAATCATTTGCCATACCTAATTAAATAATCGATTCAAGCAATAATCATCAACTGATTAAACCATTAGATGAAAGGTTGATGTAAAACTTGCAGTGGAAGGATCAAGTGTTAGAATGTAAAACCACACACACACACACAAAGAATGTAAAACCACTGGTCAAGAAATAGAAGGGGGACCAGAGACATTATTACTTGCCTCCTTATGTGATGCAATGTGATGCCCATGACACTACTCATGAAGTTTTTTTTTTCCCCCAAAATGGAGTCTGAATCTAGAGCTAATCTAAAGTTACAGGAAATGGGAATGAGGATGTTAAAGGGAGAAATTAAATGACCCCAAAAGAAAATAAATACAAAAAAAAATCAGAATATGATGCTTTATAGAGGATGGTGGGCATAGTTTCTACAATAAAGAGGAAAAATAAGGGCAAGGAGAAGGCTGGAATGCATTGCTGTAGGTCAAAGGACTTAGGAGACTAGTAACCAAATAGAATCTGTAGACCTTGTTTCACATCCTTATTTGAGCCTATAGCTAATTGCTGAAAGGCACTTCTGAAACAACCTTGGAAATTTGATTATGGACCGGCCTAAGATGATAGTAGAATGATTTTAATTTAGTTAGATTCAATAATGAAACAGTTATATTTTAAAAATCTATATTTTTAGAGATACATAATAAAAGTGAAATGACATAACATTTGCGATTTATTTTAAAACAGTTCATTAAAGGGCACCTGGGTGGCTTAGTCAGTTAAGCATCTGCCTTTGGCTCAGGTCATGATGTCAGGGTCCTGGGATGGAGGCTCATGTTGGGCTTCCTGCTCAGTGAGGAGCCTGCTTCTCCCTCTCCTTCTGCCATCCTCCCTGCTTGTGCTCTCTCTCTTTCTCTCTCAAATACATGAGTAACTAAATAAGTCTTTAAAATAGTTCTTTAAAAATAGATGCATAGATAAATAGTTATAGAGAAAATGTGGCAAATTTTGATTAAAAAATGTTGATTTTTGGCAATGTCTTTATTTGGGCTCATTTAACTAACTAAAAATTTAACTATTCCCCCTACTTTTATGATATCTAAGTTTTTTCCAGAATAAAAATAATTGATAGTATGGTGAGTTGAGTTAGGAATTGCAGGTAAAAGGCATGATTGCTTATAAGAATCAATTCAGACCTGTACTTCCTTAATCTTATATTGCTTTAAAAAATTAGAATTGAATTCCAAATGTAATATTCTATGCCAAAAGTTGTTGGTACAATGAGCTATATATAACCACAAAGCTAAAGATATTGAATATAACTGAATTTCATGCCTGTTTTAGACCATTAAAGCATAAAATTCCATATGTAAAGAAATTTGTCTGAGGTACATCACTTTCCTGTAGTATGGTGTTTTTCTAAGCACCAATAACTCTTAGCATTACGACCTCTTTCTACCAGGAGATAACTTTTTCTAGAATTTCTCTTAATCCCCTATGCATTAATTTTCTATTTTCGGTTTTTGTCATAACAAAGTATCACAGACTGGATGGCTTAAGCAACAGAATTTTTCCCCCTGAGAGTTGTAGAGTCTAAAGTCCAAGGCCAAGGAGTTGGCAGGCTCGATTTCTTAGGAAGGCCTCTCTTTGGTGTGTAGGTGGTCGTCATATTCTGGTGTCTTCATGTGGTTTTCCCTTTGTGTCTGTGTCTTAATCTCATCTTATAAAAACACAAGTCATGTTGGATTCAGGTCCACTCTAAAGACTTCATTTTGCCCGAATTTTACTTCTTTAAAGATCTATCTCCAAATAAGGTTGCAATCTCAGCTACTGGGGATTAGGACTTCAACATATGAATTTGGTTGGGGGGACACAATTCAGTCCATAACACCCCATTATGGTCATAAAGGTGAATTAAGCAAAATGTAAGGGAACTAAGGTTTCACAATGACAGTTGAAGTTGGCAAAAGGAAAAATGGGACTACTTAAACAACAAAGAAAATACTGCCTGCCAAACGGTAAAGACAGACCTTGCACCCAGTCTTGGATCTTCTGAGTCTGTGTAAGTGAAAATCAGCAGACTGGACTTGTATTACCTATTTCATATGAGAAAAGTCCCTTAAAGTTTGAAAGGTAATTATTATTCCATTTTACATTCAACTGCCAAGTGATCAGCTCAAAATATAAATTTAACTGTGTCTCTTTTATAAGTCACCCATATTCTAGTGTACCCCATCGATACTTGCTAATAGTGTTGAGACTTCTAAATTTTCTTGTACTTTCATTGAAGAATTCATTTTGCTACCTCTCAGGCTCTTGGACTGTTAGATGCTTCTGCCAGCATCACCCCACTGCACTGAGCTGTTTTCCTCAGCTACAGTTTTACTGGGAGATTAAAGGCAAGATTCTAGGGGTGGGTAAATTATTTACTATGAACAAATCAAATCTCTCTTAGAAGTGGGTGAAATATAAATGATAAGTCTATCAACCATAGAGCTTTCTGGATTACTGAATTGACATGAGCAATGGTTGTGACTCGAGAATGAATTTGGTGAAGCATCACTTTATTCTAGAATTGCCTGGGTCTTTTTTTAATGAGACAAATGTTTGATGGGTTTGCTAATTTGGGTCTGAAGATTAATCAAATACTTTGTGAAAGACTAATAAATATGTAAAAATAAAAGTAAAAAAAAAACCAACCTCTGAAAGCAAAGACTTCTCCATTTTAGCAGGAATAAATCTGTCTTCATCAGTAGCAATTGCCAAGATTAATACTAATTATAATCAATATACAAAAGACAGATTACATCTGTCCATTTCTTTCACCCTTTTTAAAATTCAAATATTATCATGGGTCTGAAAAGAGAGAACTACTCTCTGTGAGGAACTTGTTCACCCCTGTTAGGTAAATTAACTCTTCTAGGGCACTAAAGTATCATTTAGTAAATGGTGTGTTTTGTGCGTGAAATGATATCTCCTGTCCTTTAAATGCTCGTTCATCTCCATGCTATGAAATATGTACAGTGAGGTATCTCTTCACTTTCTTCTTTTAACTAAACTTTAGTCTTTAAAAATAGTCCTGAAATAAGTGTTTATTTTTATTTAATACTTTAAACCACTCTAAAATATTCATATTGCATTTTAACATTCAAAATTTAATTAAATATATTTTTTAAAGATTTTATTTATTTATTTGACAGACAGAGATAACAACTAGGCAGAGAGGCAGGCAGAGAGAGGAAGGAAGCAGACTCCCCGCTGAGCAGAGAGCCCGATGCGGGGCTCAATCCCAGGACCCTAGAATCATGACCTGAGCCAAAGGCAGAGGCTTTAACCCACTGAGCCACCCAGGCACCCCTAAATTAAATATTTTTTAAAACCCAACTAAAAATAAAAAGCTCTTTGTATTTTTATTTAATTGAAGAAGTAAAATCAATTCTATGAATTAGAGATAACTATATGCCCGCCCACATATGGTGATTTGATACCAGGAATATTTTTACTAAGAAACCTGTGACAAAGTATGATTGATATAAAATCCTTTTTAAAAGTCTGGATTGATGTATTATAGCTGATAATAATATAATAAAGGCTCTTTCCCTGTGCCAGATAGGGTCCTTTAAAAAAGCAATAGAGCTCTTGATTGGCTATGTAACTAAAACTATTTCCTGGATCCTAATATTTCCTAAGATCAATCAAAAACTTTTAAGATCTTATTCGCCCTCATGTGATCTGCCCTGCCTAACTTGATAAGAATTTAACTTTTGGTAATAACAACTCCTTACTCAAACTACATGTTAATGTGTTTTTATACAACAAATATTTTATTTAATAGCTCATGTGACAGACACTGTGATAAGAGGTTAAAAAGAAAGTTGGTCCAGCAAGTTTAAAGTTTAGCAAGTATCTTGCAATATAGTTACTGAATTTCTCAAACATGTGGAGCATTCATATCTCTCTTTACCGTCTTTATGTCTAGAGGCTTCACAAATGCCTTTTCTTCTGCCTGGAACACTTTTGCTCTAGCCTTCTACCAACCCTTCAACCCGTTTCATCTCAGTAAGTACTACTTGGCCTTTATGACTCTGTATGAATTTTATATCTTCAGAAGAAATACTTCACAGACAGCTTCCCCCTTCCCACGCCACCTCTACCAACGCAAATGCTCTGTATTCACACACTTACCTTGTGCTTCAGTCACAACAGATACTCTATCCTTGCTTAGCACTTCCCACACTGGAACTCACCACCAGCAAAAGAGAATCTTCATAAGGCCAAGGACTTTGTTTATCTTATTTCCTATTTTATTCCTATCACCTAGCAAAATACCTGGGCCATATGGATGTTGGACAACCATTTGTTAAAGATTTAATATATATTTGGTGCACTATATGACAAACAAATGAGGCATGTATTGTAATTAGACACATTTTTATAGGGCAAAACTGAGGGATGATTTCCTCTTTTGATAAGTCTGAAATAAGTAATGATGGCTATGTACTAGTGATACAAGGTGAGTGAAATATCACCGGTGCTGTCATTATTGGGATCATTTTACTTCCTTAGAACATCTAGCTTCTCCCTGAAGTAATTGGGAGATCGCTATTTTTCGACACCACCCCCTCAAGTACAAAACAGCCTCAATTGTCCTATAGTCCTTTCCAACAATTGAACAACCATCTACTTCTTCATAACTTCCACCTCTTTGTCCTGGACCTGCCTAAGAAGCTAACCAGAATTCTAATCCTTTTTCTGAATGAAAGTTGGTCATATATCTGAAGCCAGATACCCCTCTCCTTCCTCCAAAATTCTTTTATTCTTAAGAAAATGTACTTTCAGTTTTCTAAAGGAGTTCTTAAAAGATGTGGCTACCAAAGTTTCATCATCTTAGATTTCTCCCTTTAAAGGTACTCTAATTTTTCACTGTCCCTTTTACATTGAACAAAATATTACTTCTTATCTGGACAGTAATTTCTACTGATTATCTTATTTTAATACCTTTCAGGAGTTGCTTTATGTGGATGGCTTATCTTGAGCTTGAAGAAAACCCAAAGCTCTAGGTCATCTTCATTTGATGGCAATCTGAACACAATTCTTAGACTTCTCCCCATTTTATAAAGTCATATGGTTTCACTTACTTTGGAGCATAAGGAATAATATGCAGGACATTAGGAGAAGGAAAGGAAAAGTGAATTGGGGGAAATCGGAGGGGGGCGATAAACCATGAGAGACTGTGGACTCCGAGAAACAAAACTAAGGGTTTTGGAAAGGAGGGTGGTGGGGGGATGGGTGAGCCTGGTGGTGGGTATTAAGGAGGGCAAGTATTGCATGGAGCACTGGGTGTGGTGCATAAGCAATGAATCTTGGAACACTGAAAAAATTAAATTAAATTTTTAAAAAAGTCTTCATTGAAATCACTACTATTATTATCAAGACCATAGATTGGTCTTGGTGTGTGGAAGAGATTTCCTAAAGAGAACTACATTTTGTAGTATCCAAAGCAATGTTGACTAGCAGTGAAGACCTTGATATCATCACTCTGACGGCAGGGTACAAAAAAGGACCAAGAAGCAGTAAGGTGATGTTGACATCTAGACTGAAAAGTAAGTCTACTGAAGAAAAACATTCTTCCTGGCCTCTTATTCCAGAAAAATATTGCAAATAGACTGTAGAGTCTTTCTTTAGAACAGCATGTCCTCTATTTAAACTATAGCCCTATAGGCCCTTTGCTCTCATTTTCAGATTCTGGAAATTCATATCATTTCTTAGAGCAAGAATGTGGAAAACACAGTGTTCTGACACCATTTTACAACTATTCTTGTAGTTTTTAATTTTTGTTAAGTGCATTTTAAAATTAAAAGGAAATCTTTAGGACTCCAGTTGAGTTTTAGCAATGAATCTACGGTCCATTATATTTTAAGCCTTCAGACTTTTGCCTTCTTTCCTCTTTTAACATTGAGAATATGGGATACAATAAATTACAGGTATTAGATTTCTGGCAAAATGCAGTTTAGGACACTGCACGTTTTTGCACAAAGTGCAAAAAAATCAATCTTTTCTGCTGTCATAAAGCTTATTGAAAACTGCTATTGTGCCATTAAAATTAATGTAATCGCTTTTCTCTTTCTCTCTTAGTCCTTGTTGCCCTTTTGGCCAACCCCTACAGGTCACTTCCCCTTGAAGACAATGAGTCCTTTCTGGTTCTTCCACTCGAATTAAACACTGAAACTAATGCTGTGAAATGTTGCCTTTCTAATTCATATTTTACACAAAAAGATTTAATTTTCACATAAGATGGCTGAATTTCCATTTGGATATTTCCCATACTCTTTGCATCATTTAAAACCCACTGCTATAGAAATGTAGAGGGAAATGGGCTCTCTTTTTGAAATATGCTTGAAAAAGGCATCAAACCTGAAATAATTTACAGCAACTTTTTGATTTAAGACAAAACTTTTGGGGTTTTATTAGGCTTTAGAATAAGACTTGGAAGTTATCTACAGTATATTAATATTTAAATATAAAGAATTATGTATTCCATGCAATACAGATCTTAACTCAAAATGCAGTAACGACGCTTTTGGTATTAATTTAAGCATTTGCTTAAGAAAATGCACCCTCATTTATAATGCTCTAAAATAAACCTTGTAACAAAATTTTCCTTTACCAATATTTAACCAGCTTATGGGTTAACCTGACCTTGGGGGGCCACTCACCGGTCAGAGCTTTGGGCGCATGGCAGCTACTATATATCTATGCAGGCTTTTTGATCAGTGAGACAATTGGAAGCCCAAGCTCCAGGTCCTCCAGCTGGCCTCACAGGGGACAGAAAAGTCCTTTTCCTTTATACTTATTTCCTCCAACCCTCACGCTGGTAAAATATTCATTAGCTAACATCAAATTACCAAACCCCCATGGGAAGGTGAATTCCTCCCTGATCCTCACTCAACACAAGCAACTTCTCTTGACAGTCATTAGTCCTTGACCCTTACATAGTAAGGATTTGATGTGAATTATTCTTACAGACATGTGCGCTAGGATTAAAATGACATTAGTGTGATATAAACTGCAAAAACTTATAAAATCCACCCATTAATTTATATTAAATTTTGCTTACACATTTTTCCCTATCAGGTGTACACATCCTATTTGGTGAAGAAAACCTATAATAATACTCACATCCTGTTTGGTGAAGAAACCTGTAATGTATTTTACTGTGTGATTGCATGGCACACTCACCTTTATTTTCCTGCTACTGGCAAACAGAAATTGCTTCCACTCTTGTCTAAAGCGAGCATTTTTGGTACTTGCCAAAGGGAACCAGTGGGAAATTAAAGACACAGTTTGTTGTACATCTTGGACTCAGTAAGGAGAGACTAATAGGCAGGAATCCCTTCTCTAATTCATTGTCATAGCCTTTCATTTCTTTCTTTGCATACCTACCTGTCTCTCTTTCCTCAGTGCTAAGAGGACACTCTGTCCCACCACATGCTGAGGAGTGAGGTGCAGTGTTCTTGAGTCTTCTTTCTCCACCCTCTGTCCCCTCCCCTAAGACCCTCAGGCTTCACACACAGAATTGAAATTCAAACCAACACCAAAATACAAACACACCTTTTAGGCTATCTTAAATCATCCCTTTTCTGATTCATAAAAATGCACACATAACCTAAATAATTGACTGCCTACCTTAAGGTCTCCCTTTGATATGAGTGGTATTTTAAAATAATAGCGTAAATTGCTAAAGGAAGAAAGAACTATTAAGAGATTTGAATTCCAATTAACTGTCAGTGATTGCTTTGTAGCTCTGGGTCAATTGCACTGAGAATTTCAGAGATCGGTGTTTTCTGAGGGTGGCAAAGGACAGGATCCTGGAGGCTTGCAAAGCTCCTCAATAGCCTTTGAGACCGTCAGTTAAACTTCAGTTATCTTGGAAATTTACTTAAGGAGCGCACCTCATTTCCTAAAGTCAGAAAAGTGAGGAAGATTTTCTATTCCTTTATATGTTTATATTGGACTATTTTCTTCACTTTTCTTGGGTTCTTTTGCTTTTGTCCTTTGTCTTCCCAATCATTTGATTAATAGCAACCTTCAGAACAAAACATTTGAGACTGCTTAATTGAAAATTTTGAACAGATCGAAGAAGTGTTGGAGAAGGAAAATTTTATATATCAGTCGCAGAAAACCATTAAATATATCTTATAGTAACTAACATTAAATGAGGCTTAAAAGTATTCCATTCAATAGGGTATTATTTATATTAAGGTATACTTTATAAAAATTTTAGATGATATTATGCTCATATTACATATGAAGAAACTAGGGTTTGAAATACGTCAGTTTAGCTCCAAATCTCATAGTAGCCAAATTATTATATAAATAGTTGGTATAGAAGTTACAAAGATGCATACATATCTCTTCCTTCAAACAATGCAGTCTTGGAAATCAACATGCTACTGGGGAAAAGACAAACAAATATGGGTAGTAGGCAGTGTCTTACTGATGCTTTGTGTATTAGTGACATAATGCTCTTAATTTTCTTCTCCAATTCAAGTTGAGTAAGTGAGTTTTGAGAGAGATCATACATGGCTTAGCCTCCCTTCTTCTTCTGAGACTTGGTCACCGAAGACATGGCATCATGTTACAGAGACATGGCTGTTTCCTCTGTCTTCCTTCAGTAGATGTCGAACTTTGAAAATGTGGGAGAAGGAGGACAAAGATTTATTAATCTTATCAAATACCAACATAGAACCAAAGGATAAATGCTGTTTCAGAACTATTAAATAAACTGTCAAAGTGTCACAGGACCCACTGAAGAGAGTCACCAATTCTGCTGTAAGATTAAAAACACTTTCATAGAGAAGGTAGATTTTTAGCTTAGTCTAGATAGAACAGTAGTGGTGATTCAAAAAAGCCTGGGGAGATCCAAATTTTAGGCAAATGAAACACAGCATATACAACATGGGTACATCCCCCCAAAGTCAAGCACAAGAACATTAAGTTCATTTTATACGTGGTGCATGGTAAAAAGGGTGGAGAGCTAAAACCAGAGAAACTGTGATGGCCAGATGACAGAGAAAAAGCTGTTTTATTTGGCACACAACAGACTCCACCAAGGTCTATCATGCGGGTGACTAACATATTCTAGAGGAATCTAAGTCTGACAATAGTGTGAAGATGGCTGTTAATTGGAGGAAATGAGAAAGCAGCTTCTGGCAGCAATCAAAGGGGGAGAGGGTAAAGGGGTGACCTTCATCAAGGTTTGTAGAATGAATGAGGAGAGAAGATTGGTATAAGATACATGTCACATATTTTCTAAGATTCAGTGGTAGCTTAGGTGGGGTTGGTAAAGGAAATTTTCTTAACATTTAGCAATACTATATTCATACAATTTCAATTTTGCCTTATAAACATGTAATTACACACTGAAACATTTGCCTTTAGTAAGTACCATAGGATTTTAGGTGGGAAAAGGAATTAATAAAAAATTCAATTAATGTGTATCCTTTTGAATTTTATAAAATGCGAATAGAAGCTTAAAATATGATTCCAAACCTCAGTTACATTTATTGCAGGCTACATCAAATTTGCTCTGCATAAAATATAAAAAACACAAGATAAAGTATAGTTTTTAAATTTAATTAAATTTAATTTTTTATTTGACACAGAGAGAATGTAAGCAAGGGGAGCAGCAGGCAGAAGTAGAAGGGGAGCCCTGATGTGGGGCTCAATCCCAGGACCCTGGAATCGTGACCTGAGTCTTAGACAAATGCTTAACTTACTGAGCCACCCAGGTGCCCCAACAAAGTATACTTTAAAATACTTATTAAAAAAATTCTTACAAATTCACAGCCTGGAAAACAAAATAAATTACCAGGGGGAGGTGGGGAAGAAAAAAGAAAGAAAAAAAAAAAAGACGTGAGAAGTAAGAAAAAGAAAGAAAAGAAAGGGGAAAGAAAAAAGAAAGCAAGCTTAAATCTGGGATAGATAACAAACACCAAAGCCAGTGATTGGTTCTCTTGGTAACAGTTACTATTCCCTGAAGGCCCTCAGCTTCAGGTCCTCCACAAAAGACAAAAGATGAAAAGAGGACCTAGGAAAGATGGGAAGTTGTGTTTTAAGAAAATACCATCCATAAGCTCAGTTCTAAAAGTTACAAAACCAAAGAAGAAGAAATTCACAGAGGGTCGTCAGGAAAATTACACCATAGTCAGACTCTCAGTGATTTCAGAGAATGAAGACAATGTTTAAAAATTAAGAAGTCTGTCAATATAAAGTATTGGAAAGATATGGAGCAAAAGGAACTCTTCTAAGCTGTAGGCTGATGGTAAAACAGCAGTACCATAAATTTGAAGGTGCACATCCTTTACACTGGGTTTTCTCCACCATGGCTATATTGATACTTGGAGCTGGATCACTGTTTGAGGGGGTTGCCCTGTGTTTTGTAGGATGTTTAGCAGCATCTCTGGCTTCCATTCACTAAATGATGGCAGCATTCCTTATTCCTCCTTCCAAAATGTCTCCAGGCATTGCCAAATGTCTTGGGGAGGGAAAAATCATCCCTGGTTGAAAACTACTGCTCTATATTCAGCAATTCTACTCCTAGATGTTTATGGCAAAGTTCTTTTGTATATTTGAGTTAGGAGGCATGTATATGAATCAGAGTAGCATTGTTTATAAACCAGAAAAATAGACATAATCCTAGGAGATTTGTGAGTGTATCTTATAATATAATTAAATAGTGTATAATTTCACTATTGTGTAATAGTAAAAAAAATGCAATAACATGTATGCAGCTCATACAATATTGAGAACATAAGAACACTGCAGAAGAATGGTTAGAATTTGGCTCCATTTATGTAAAATCTCAAAAGATGCAAAACTAAGAAAAAGCATAAGAATTTATTTTTGATGATATCTACTTGCTAAAACTATGACCAAAACAAAGAGAATAAAAAGCAAAATATTCCAGATTCTGACTACTTGAGGGGATGGTTAGGGTAAAGGGGAAAGGATAGAAGTCACATAGTGAGCTTCAGAATATTCAAATGTTTGATTTCTTTAACTTGATGGTAAGTTCATGGTTGTTCATTATAAATAATATCCTTCCGAATGGGTTCATTTGGAATTCATTATTTTATTCATATATATTTTATAATTCAAATATATAAATATAAGACCATATCTAGTTTAATATTACTAGAGGATTTGCTGACACCATTGTTTTGTTTGTTGAGGATTCCCCTCTCCTTCTAGAAATGCGCCCCCTCCCCATTTTTATTTGTGGAACTGTTTATTCTTACCACCACTATACCCATGCATCTCCAGTAGGAACTCACAGTTATCACGTTTTGTTCTCATGGTCACAGGGGTTGTCAGGGATCACAACCAATCATGGCACTTAGATTAGTTTGTTAGGGCTGTCATAACAAAATACCACAGTTTGGGTGACTTAAGCAACAGAAATTATTTTCTCACAGTTTCAGAAGCTAGGAAGTCCATGATCAAGGTATTGGCGGGTGTGGTTTTATATGAGGCCTCTCTCCGAGGCTTGCAAATGACCATCTTCCCACTGTGTCCTCAGATGGCCTTTCCTGTGTGTATGTGCACCGGTGGTGTCTCTCTATGTGTCCAAATTTCCTCTCCTAAAAGGACATCATTCATGATAGATTGGGCCCAAACTAGTGGCCTGATTTTAACTTAGTAATTTTTTTAAGGCACTAATTCCAAATGCTGTCACATTATAAGGTACCAGTGGTTAGGGCTTCAACACATGAATTTAAGGGGGACAGAATTCAGCTCCCAAGGGTACTCATGACCCTTAGCTCCATGAAAGTTCATTCCCAATACTTTTGAGCTCAAGCTGGAGGTCAGAACTTTAAAAACTCATTGTTCTGGGTTGCCTGGGTGGCTCAGATGGTTAAGTGTCTACCTTCTGCTCAGGTCATGATCCCAGGGTCCTGGAATTGAGCCCCACCTCAGGCTTCCTGATCAGCCTGGAGCCTGCTTCTCCCTTTCCCTCTACCCCTCCACCCACTCATGCTTGCTCTCTCTCTCTCTCCCTCAAATAAATAAATAAAATCTTAAAAACAACAACAACAAACCAAACCCCTCATTGTTCCAAGGCTAGGAGGATGTAATTTTGTATCTGTTTAAACTACATCCTCCCTCAGAGAAAGCCTATCTAGTTGTTGAAGGGCTACAAAAAGAAGAGAGAAAAAGATTTCTGCAACGTTCAAATCTGTTTTCAATCATCTTTGGGCTTTCTACTATTTAGCTATGTGAGCTGACCCATTTCTCTTTATTGCATATATTATTCAGGTGTGCTTTTTGGTAAGTAGGTAGAATCCAAACTAGAAATTAAATTTAAAAATACTTGCTTGCAAAATATGGAGTATATTGAAACTAAAAATTACCCCTGTTTCTCTTAGATATAAGACTTGGAAAATAGTTGTATTTGACTTTATTTTTCTTTAATTATTGATAAAATATGGTGTTGGTGAAATATTTTATTATAGATAATCTAATTTTGCCATCCTAGCCATTCTTTTTTGGTGACTATCCTGCCTAAAGCATGAAATAACTGCTCAGGTACTACAAACTTGTGTAACATTAAGTCTTCTTGTCTGAATCATGTGACTGTAATATATATATGTACATATATATTCATATATACACATACATATATTTAAAGATTTTATTTATTTATTTGACAGATAGAGATCACAAGTAGGCAGAGAGGCAGGCAGAGAGAGAGGAGGAAGCAGGCTCCCTGCTGAGCAGGGAGCCGGATGTGGGGCTTGATCCCAGGACCCTGGGATCATGATCTGAGCTGAAGGCAGATGCTTAATGACTGGGCCACCCAGGCTCCCATCATGTGACTATAATTAATGGAATTCATAAAACGTCCATAAGGATGAGAACTGCAGTTATTTATTAAGTCATATTTCTTTAAGAGTAGCTGCATTAAAATTGACAAGATCTGACTATCTCAACTTATATACCTCCTTAATACTTAACCAGCACAGCTAGATTGGCAGTGAGAATCATCAAACCTTATGAAAAACAAACAAAAAAAAACTGCCATCAAAATTATGAACATTCATACATCTATATTTCTAGAAATTTTTTTAACTTTGTAGATTAATAATAACATCTTAGACCAGAATCAGTTTCACTTTAAATATTATAAAATAAGACTTTTCTGCCATCTTTATTGGCATTGGAGTAAAGATTTTTCTATTTGATTGACACCAGATGAAAAGTAATCTATGTATTCTGTTGTAAACAGTAGGGATCTAAAGGAATCAGTTATTTGGATCACATCATAATATAGACTTTTCTTATTGATTACTTTGATGACAATTTTTCTTGAAATAATTCTAATAATTAAATCCCAACATTATTCCATTCTTCTTACTTTGGATTAGTAAATTTTGAATTTTCTATGAGGCTCATTTGGAGCATGTCCATCTATTTATGTATAAATATGTAATATTAGCACAATAATAAGCCTTAGGAAGTGTATAGTACCGATCATATTTACTGAAGTGAGATCCAAATTCATGCAGAAAATAAGCATATACTTCCAATTAAACATGACAGACTTAACACTCATTTGTCTCCATTCCTCATGAAATTCCCATAAAATGACAGTAAAATAATTTTAAAATTATAGTCCTCAAACTGATGACAATAGAAGAGGAACCATATAAGGCAAGACATATCAATAAAATTTGGGAAGCTAGAAAATATATATATGATGGTGGCAGATTTAGCAGATTAGAGAAAATTTTTTAAAAGCCAAGGTGATTCATGCCATGGACTCTAAATAAGCCTTAGGGTCTGGAGACACAAGTGTCTCTCCAGGGTGTTTAATAGTAGGACTGGGTGGAAGTCTATATAAGGAGTATTAGGATGCCCAGACACCTCCCAGTTAACAGACTACATAGTTAATCCTCTGGCACCTCAGCAAAAATATGAGATCTTCCCTAGTAGCTGCATGACTGATGCTCCGCCTGAGGAGACACCGGGATTGATTGAGGGCAAGAATAGGTCCCAAAGTTTGCACACTAAAAAATGAATTTTCCCCAGCCCCTCTTAGCCTTGGCTCCCAGAACAATAGCAGGTAGGCTTTTAGACCCAGAAAGAGATTGGAAAATCCTTTTGCAGAAGAACTGAATAGTTCTACAAATGTAGATTAGTGTACTTATAAATAATAAATAGAAAGTTAAAGATTGATGAAGAGAGCAAAACTTAGCTTCATGGTAAATCAAAGGTTTTACTGATGAGAAAAGGTGGAAGAAAGTTAGCCCTTTAGCATACCAGGCAGAGAGCCACAATCATCTTCCAAATGCCTCACAAAAGGTGCACAGATGCCAACAATAATGTACGACTGAGTGAGTTTTATCTCAGAACTTCAGTAAGCATATCCACCTCTCTCTAAACTCTGTCCCATTTCAACAGGTAGAAAGAGACCATCTCATTGGGATGAATATACCTGTTAACTCTTTGGAATGAATGCTACATAGAATGGTTCAAGGCTCTGTATATCCAGAAAAAAACCATTTCCACCCATCACCCTCAGACTTTCCCCCAAATATGTTCCCTTCAATAGAATGAAACCAATTTGTTCTTAGAAATCTTGAGAATCGGGGGTCCCTGGGTGGCTAAATCAGTTAAATAACTGACTCTTGATTTAGGCTCAGGTCATGATCACAGAGTTGAGATCAAGTGCTACATTGGGCTCTGCACTGGGACATGGAGCCTGCTTAGGATTCTCTCTCTCCCACTCTCTGTCCCTCCTCACCCTCTCCCTCTTTAAAAAAAAAAAAAAGAAAGAAAGAAAAGAAAAAGAAATTTTGAGACTTATGCTAACTAGTACCATGTGGATTTTATCTTTCATGCTATACTGTGGTTCCTAAAAAAAAAAAAAAAAAAGGCCCAATACCTTCCAGGTAAATCCATTAACAATAAGCTAGAGGGTGCACAGAAATTCTTATTGTCATTTTAGTTCCTCAGTAGCAAGTGTCAATAGTGAATCAAGGTCCCCAGACATTTGAGGAAAGCCTGAAATATGAAAAACTAAAAACAAAATAAGCAAGCAGCAAAGTGGAAATAAAAAGTCTCATAGCTAAGAGGAAAGAAGAAATTGTCAAATAAATCTTCACACCTTAAAGTTAAAAAAAAGGATTTTATTGACACAAAGAAGTAATATAACGCTTGGTTCAAAGAAGTTTTAAAGAATAAGAATTTTCATAAATTAAAGATATTAAATTTTAAAATTTTTAAATTTTTAAATTAGAATTTTAAAATTCCAATAGGAGAGTTGGAAGATAAAGTTAAGGAAACTCACAAACAGAAAATAAAACACAACAGAGCAAAACAGAAATAAAAGAATAAAAATACATGAGCACCCCTTATCTCTCCAAATGGCTGCAGGTGAGGCTGCTTGCTACCTACAATAGGGTCATCAAGGGAGACAGGGCTGGGGAACCCATCACCACCCTCCTAACCAGCTCCTGCAGGGAGCCGTTTTGCTTACATAGATGGCGTAGGTGCAGACCAGGTGGGTGCTCTGTTCCCTGACCACTACTCTACTTTCTAGTAGGCCAAGCTTCTCAGCTCTCCTCCAGGTGTCCCTAGATGGCAAATTCCTCTCTGGAGGAACGCTTAGTAGACGAACTGCTTGGCTAGAGAACAGATGTGGAGAAATGCTGTTCTTTGACCCCAGAGTCTCCTATACCCTACCTAACTGCACTTGGTGGCTCAAGGAAAGACTCTACCTCAATGGGGATACCAAAGCAGGTGCCCCTCTGTTTGGATTTTGGGGAAGAGGAATAGAAGTGCCCACCACTCTGTGAGCCTGGTATTTCCACCTAGCTGCACCAGGATCCAGGGTAGTGCATTTTACCCCATGGGTGACATCAGCACAAATCCAGCAAGCTGGGCTGGTGGACCAGGTTTATAATGAAGACCAGAATAGCACTGAAAATGAACTTGTCCTTGGAACCAGAGCCCTCACATAGAAGCCAGGGCTGTCCTTTGCTGGCTAAAATAGAAGACATTAAACACACTTCTAAATAATCAATGAGTCAAAAAGATAGTCTAAAAGTAATTTAAAGAATACCCAAGAGGATGAAAATGAATCCTGAACATAATGAGGGTCATATGTGGCAGCCCTAGCACAATTAAAAAAGCACCCAGCAAGGCACAAAGTTGTGCTATTTCAGCAGACCTTGAATATAAGTAAGATCTGAAAATATGCTACAAATTAAAAACCTGGTCCATAGAAAGCATCTAGTATGTGGATTGCATTTGACTTCTCATGAGCAATCATGGAAGCCAGAAATTAATAAATTAGTAAAGGTCTTTAATAAGAAGAATAGGAAAGAATTCTTTTTCTGGAGTTTTTTATCAGAAAGATTATAATTGTGTTCTTAAAATAGACAGTTCAGTCATGCGAGGTCTTAAATATTACCTCTTCCAAACAGTGATTAGCAATGGCTGCTAAAGCATTATATAAAGGATGTTACTATAGTAATATTAAAACATCATAGCTTAGAGATATATGCTCACGTATTAAAGATGGACTAGGCTAACGATGTTTTGTAACCCATGGTGGTGTTTGGTCATATGTTGAAAATTATCAAATTTGGGTGATAAATATATGGGATTTCATTACATGATATTCTTTCCTTTTGCCCATGTTTTAAATTTCTGTAATAAAAAAGGTTTCAAAAAGTCCGAGTGTATATCACCCTTTTCTCAGGAAAGATGTGTTTCTCCAAACATGGGTGTAGAATGGGAAGAGAGGAAAACTGGGTACAGTAAGTAGGTGAGTCAACACAGGAAAGGAAAGAAAGGAATGCCTAGGGTGATGGTCCCAAGAGTAACAACTCAGCCAACCAATAATATAACAGATGGAAGCAAAAAGTGATGCTGGGTCCTTCAGGCAGGTCTTAGAGCCAAACACTGTTAGTTCAAATATTTCTGTAGGCAACAACCAACTTTCTCTAAGTGTCAGTTTCCTCTGTGTGAAATAAGAATAATTAATATGGCCTAGTTCATATGGCTGTTGTAAAAATAAATGAGAATATTTGATTAAAACAAAATAATTGTAATAAATAATAGCACAGCAATAGTAGTACTGAATGGTGGTAGCAGACATATTTGTTATGATCTGCTGCATACCACGCACCACTACACTCTTCACTTACATTTTTAAATTACTCTTCATCACCCTGAAATGTAGGTAGACTTATCCTTTATTCACAGATGAAGAAATTAAAATCAGAAAGCCTTGGGGATTTACCTGGGCCAGCTGTAAAATATTATTTCCAGGCTTCAGTTCACTTTTGACTACCTCTAATAATTTCTTTCCATTAAAAGTTAATATATTTTAATAAAAAAAGAGCATACTCAACGTAGCTTCTGATAAATTGGTGAAGGACTGTTGTTGTAGGACATATTCAATTTCTACAATTATTTTCAATTATTTAACAAAGCGCAGAATAGGTGGAGGAAAATATGTTTAAAAGGTCTGAAAAATGTGGGGGTAAATAATATGCAAAGATAAATGAACTTGTCATAAGGAGACAGAGCAATGAGAATATTTACAGCATGTCTGAATCTACTAAAATATAAAGCGGCATTGCTAACATATCTTCTCTTAGTTTTTTTTTAAAGATTTTATCCATTTATTTGACAGACAGAGATCACAAGTTGGCAGAGAGGCAGGCAGAGATAGAGAGGGAGAAGCAGACTCCCTGCTGAGCAGAGAGCCTGATGTGGGGCTCAATCCCAGGACCCCGAGATCATGACCTGAGCTGAAGGCAGAGGCTTAACCCACTGAGCTACCCAGGAGCCCCTTCTCTCACTTTTGTCAAAGTTTAAGATTGTACTGAAAATTATGAATGACTACCTTTTCACTCAATAGTAAATATAGTAAACAGAAATTAAAATTTATTCTTATATGTTATTTATATGTTTATAATTACAAAACTTCATAATTTTCTTATGTATAGATTAAAATTTTGTTTTTCATTGTATCTATTCTGTAAGCTGTAAGCTGGACAGACTTGTCCAGGCCAGTCTTACTAATCTTATGCTTAATGCTGATAGAGTTTCTGTGCAAGCACTCATAGACAAGGGCATTCTATTTATGAGAAATATCTCCACTCTTCAATGATATAAATTTTTTAGCATATTTTACAACATTCATTCTTTAACTGATTAAACCCTTTGGTCCTATATAAGTGCAAATTTAACATTTCCTTTTGGAATGAACTATGAAATTCTAATACCTTTGTCTTCTCCTGTGTAAAAGAAATTTATGAAAATGTACAGGCATAAATCAGACAAAGGTAAGTGAAACAACCATCATAAGTAACTAACATGAAGGGTAGCTATTGCTGGTTGAAATAATCTGCACATTTTCCTATAAAATATTTACAGTTGTTTAGATGTTAACCCTAGTAGTTATTGAATGAATTCTCTAGATTGTTTGCCATCTATTAATCAAGACATTGTTTTATTTCTGGTTCCCCATGCAGTGAACTCTCAGTCCTACATTTTTATAATAGCTTTAGAAACATTTCCCACTATCTATAATATTTCCCAATTAAAGATGATTCATGTCACAAATTCCAAAATTCCATTTCCAAAAGTTATGCATTTTTAGAAGCGCATTAGTAACATGATATTGGCTCCAATAACTAAATATCAAATCCTTCTTTATTTCTAACTAAAAAATATCCAAATTAGGGATACCTTTTGTTGAGGGAATGGAGAGAGAGATTCTTGGTGATGATACTAATACGCAGCAAATGGAGGTAGTTTTAGATCCTGATTTCCAGGTCTCACCATTGGCAAATAATGGGAGTCTGAAGTGATGGAAACTTGATATTAGGATTTTTAAAGTCCTCAGGAAGTTAAAATGTGCAGCCAATTCTGAGAACCTGTAGGGCAAAGCTAAGTGAGCAGCTCCTATAAATAACAATTTACCAGAACTCTTCCCAAGTTCTGGTTATCACTGCTGTGACGTGGCTGCTGGGAAGAACATTTAATGGCTGAATCAAAATAAAGCCAAACAACACAAGAAGAGAAAAGGAAGGAGTCAAAGCTATACACTAGTAATATGAAGGTGCAGACGCAAGGAGTTTCTGTGATACGGAAGAGGCCCATAGCTCTTTGAACCTAATGAAAGCTATTGTGCATTTGCCCAGGAGACAGACCAAATTCTGAATGCATGGGAGCCAACCAATGAAGCAGGCTCACGGGCAGAAAGATAAGATGTGTTCCAGCAATAGGCAGATGGGAAGTATCTACTAAAAAGGAACCTGCTGCTTTTGGACAGTACAGGTTTCCATAGAGTTCCAGAATTCTCCCCTAGAAAACTCCATATTGGTTTCCCCACTTTCTGACTGCTACAATATCATTTTCTCTATGCTTTTGTCTTCACTCTTTAAAACTGTCTATCATACATGAAGTAACTGGTGAATGAGCAGGAATTATAAGCCAATGTAATTTTAATTGCCAGCAAATGGAAGAGAGTAGGGGAAAAGGTGTGTAAACATACCCTATTTCTCCATTTGAAGCATGCTCATATAACTCATATTTGTATTCAAGTAAGTTATTCTACCCACCCTGCAAAATAAAAACCTTATCCCATGTGTGTGTCAGACACCATCAGAAAACCCTCCCCAAACTTAAAACACAGTGGCTTTGAAATATATTGCTCTTGTAGATTTCTTTTTCATGTCTATGGTTTAACTACCTATAGGTTAGAACTTCTAGTGAAAATATTTAGTTTTTACATCCTGTCCATATCTAAGATTCCTTTCAAAGTTAGACTTTTCTCCATAGTCGATTGAGTGCACATGTTTCCTTGTATTTATGATTTTTCTTAGTTTTGTTTGATTATATTTGGGAGTAAGTAAAAAGAGAAAAAAAAACCGACATGAGCAAGGGAAAATTATGAGAGTAAGTCTACTAAGAAAAAGGTTACTTAGCACAGAAATTATTTGAATTACCAAATAACCAGAAGGATCTATTTAAAATTTAAATGCTGCATCCTTTCACGTATAAGCTAAACCAGATGTTTCAGTTGGGTACTTAAAAAGAGAGTTGCTGTTTTGTTTTGTTTTCCGCATCAGACCCTCACTGTATATGCTGCTTCTCTCTAGAATTGTTGATATCGCTAAGAGAAACTGGGCAAATTATTCGAGTGGATTGTACACTGGTATGATTTACTTATTTACTACCTTAACACTTGTTTATTGAGCATTTAGTACAGGCCAAACATTGTGTGGGCACTTGGAAGTCAAAACAAGATAAAAAAATAACAAAAACATGTCAATGCCCTCAAAGAGTTTATAGTGCAGTGGGACAAAAAGAGAGAGAGAGAGAGAGTGAGAGAGAAGTACAGAAAGTATACTTCTCTCAAAGAAGTGTAAAATCAAAACCATGCTAGATGAAGTAGTCATGCTGTGGGAACATGACTCAGGGTGGTAGGAAAGAGGGTAGTTGGGAAAGGGAAACTGAGGAAAGGTCTGAAGGTTGAATGATTTGGGGAGAAGAAGTGAGAGGAATAGAAGGTAGAAAATTGAGGAGCTTGGGAAGTTAAACATTCTCATGAGAAAAATCAAAGAACTGCAGCCAGAGTGAGAGCTGGAAAACGAAACCGAGGAAACAGCTGATTTGGAGGCTGTGTGAGAAATGCCTGGAATATCCTGAGAACAGGAAGATGCCTTTGTCAAATGGTTGACAGGACCACACTAGCCTTTGGAAAAGTGCACTTTGCTCATATTGTGAAAGGCTAGTTGGAGTGCAACTCGACCGAAAATAGTGAGAAAAGTTAAGAGATCAGGTAGAATCCAAGTGACACAAGTTAGCAGCAGTTTTGTGTTAATATTTCATTAACTAATTTACATAAAGTAGTTCATGAACTAATTTACATAGCTTAGAACCATCACAGTTTGGAAGTATAAACTTTGTAACTATGGAATGATGCTATCTTACTGGCCATTAAATAAAATGGATTCCTTATTAAACTTGTATTAAAATGGAACCTTTATGCCAGCATTCATTAAAATAACAAAAGAAAAAAACAATTTGCAAGATTATAGGGATAAAAATAGAAATAGAGGCTGAAAGAACAGAAGTTGATTGACTCCAGTATTACTGAGTGTGACATGAATTTTTACTTAAATTATTCATTTCACTGCCTAAGCTATATAATATATAAACCACAGCTATATATAAACCATATATATAAAGCTATATATAAACCACAGACTATATAATCATTATTTTCATGCTACTATTTTAATAAGTCTCTAATCAGTTTCAAATTTCTCTTGTATAATAAATTTTCAACCTGAGAACTGGAAATCCAAGTGGTACTCTAATATACATTATGTGAAAATATGGGGACTACAGTCCTTAGGAAAAAAAGACAAGATTGTGTGGGACAGTGTTTTAGTCACTTTCTTTAGAGAAACAGAACCAGTAAGATTTGCTTATTTATTTGTTCATTCATTCATTCATTATAAGGATTTAACTCACACAATTAGGGAGGCTGGCAAGTCCAAAATCTCCAGAGCCAATGTCCCAGTTTGAGTTCAAAGGCTGGAAGCTGCTGCAGAACAAGAACCAGGAAGATACAATATCTCAGTTCAAAAGCCATCAGGCAGGAGAATTTCTCTTATTCAGGAGGTTAACTTTTTGTTCTATTTAGGCCTCAACTGATTGGATGAGACCCAGTCACATTATGTAAAGCAGTCTGCTTTACTCAGTTTATCTTATTTAATAACACTCTCATGGAAACACCCATAATAATGTATGACCAATTATCTGGGTACCCAGTAGATCATTCAAGTTGAAAAATCAACAATCATAGATAGATTTAAGAAAAATTCAACAACAACAACAAACTATACATAAATTTTAATTTTTAAAATCTAGATCTTATTTTTGTCAGCTAATTTGTCAATTTCTTTTTTTCTTACGAGATGATAGCTCTTTGTGTGGAAAAGAAAAATGAAAGTCTACCTTAAATTTATTTATATCATATGAAATGTCATTTACATTTTTACATATTTACATTTTTTATTTAAAACTTAGATACAAGGAGATTGTTTTGTTTTTGTTTACTTATTACTAAGTTTCTAACTTTGGATATTAATGCTAACAGCAAGTATTGATAGAAGAAAATCATGATATACTCTTCTTTATCATTGTATAATGACTCTTATGCCTGGTAATATATCATGCGCTAACATCTGATTTGTATATTTATATAGGTACTCCAGCATTCTTTTGCTTAGAGATTATATCATATATCTTTTTTCTATCTTGTTGCTTTCAACCTATTTGTGTCTTGATAGTTAAAACAGGTTTCTATAGACAGCATATAGCTGTGTCCTGATTTTTAATCCAATCTGAATGTCTGACAGTTTTCAAATAGTGCGTTTGGACCATTTACATTTATTATGACTATTGGTATGTTAGATTAAAATTTAACCATTTTCTTACTTCTTTACTCTGTTTCATTTGTTCTTTGATCCTGTCTTATTACATGATTTCTATTAGTTCAGTACTTAAATTCTATGTTATCTCTACTATTGGCATCTAACTTATTTTTGTATTTAGTATTTATTTATATTTAGTATTATTTTTAATTCATTTTAGTGTTAGTTTTATGGTTGTGCTAGAGTTTAAAATATACATCTTTCATTAATCCCAGTCTATCTTCAAATAATAATATATGACTTTATGTGCAGTGTAAAATTCTTACAATATACTTCCAATTCTTTCTTCTAATCTTTTTTTTTTTGCCATCACTTTCATAAATTTTCTTTTTCTTATGCTACAAACCTGGAAGACATTGTTACTATATTTGCATTATACAATTATCTTTAAAAACAGCTAAAATAAGAAAAAAAGAGGTTTTTTTAAGATTTTTTATTTATTTATTTGACAGAGAGAGAAATCACAAGTAGGCAGAAGTAGGCAGAGAGTCAGGCAGATAGAGAGGGAGAAGCAGGCTCCCTGCTGAGCAGAGAGCCTGATGTGGAGCTAGATCCTAGGACCCTGGGATCATGACCTGAGCTGAAGGCAGAGGCTTAACCCACTGAGCCACCCAGGCACTCCAAAAAAGTCTTTTATATTTACCTTTATTTTTATCTTTTCCAGAATTTTGTCATTTCCTTATGCATATACAATGATCTACCCTGGTATATTTTTTCTATCAAGATTTCTTTCAGTAGGCAGTGACAGGCACAGGTATGTGCTTGCTGCTCCTTTTACCTTGCTTTGATATAGCCAAATCCTGTTCTATTTCATGCCAAAGGCATCTCTTAATGGAAAAAGAAGAGACATAGCTTATAGTTTAATGAAAGAATTGCCACACTGTGTTGTGAATCTCTGCTTTCCACTGAGAAACAGAGAGAGGTTCTTTAATACTCCAATGAATTCAAGAGGGGGGATTCTGCTATTTGTTGTTTTTAGACAGAAAAAAAATGAAAAGAAGGATATGAAAAAGAATTATGTGTGGATATTTTTTATTTAAAAATGGCAGTGGTAGTATTAGTTATTATAATATGGGCATGAAATAAAGGATTCTATTCATAATTTCATGAATTACTAAAGAAGGACCTGCTAATTAAAACATTTCACCTACTATTTACACAATTATTTAAAATGAAAATTATTTTCTGGATTCTCTTTAAAGAAAAAGCTACCAAAAACACATTTCCTCCAAGACAGTGGTTAATGAAAGATTTACATATTTTGCATGTTTAGTGAAGTGTGTGGTTTTCAACCCCCAATTTTCTTGCTTTACAACAATATGAAGTGTTCTAGATTCTTGGCTAAGTCAAATACCTAAATATTTTCTCTCCAATTTTTTCCAACCACACCATTGATTGAAGTGAGGAAAAGGAAGGGCATAAGGAAGAAATAAGAGAGATTGAAGAATGCTTATAAGGCATATATATGGCAGTGGTATTTAACAAATGCTTCCCTGACAATACTAAAAAAAATATCTTAATAAATTCTCTTGGGTTTGCTTGTACACACACTTTCTTACTTAGACATGATTTTTTGGAAAGGTATTTTTACAAGACATAGAATTTTGAGTTGACCTTTTTTTCTTTCAACACTTGAAAGATTTCTCGATTGTCATCAGGCTTGTGTATTTTCAGATAAGGAATTTGTTCTAATTTTTATCTTTGTTTTTTCCAATGTAATATGTTCTTATTTTCTTGTTGACTTCAAGTTTTTGCTGTTTATCTTTTTTTTTTTTTTCAATTTGAATATGATGTGTTTGGAAAATTACTTGGCATTATCTTGTTGAATGTTTCTTGTACTCCATTTGTTTTTTCTTATCTCATGTGCTAGATAATTTATTTTCTACATTTTTGGCTGCTTCATTCTGTTTCTCACCACCCCCCAACACACACACTTTTCTTTCATTGTATACTTAAATTTGAGTAAGTTTTATCACCCTATTTTGATTAATTATTTCCTCCACTATAACGAGTCTACTGATGAGCCTGTAAATAAATTGTCCAATACCTGTCCACATGGGGAAAGAGCATTGTAGGCACTGTGCTGTTTTTACAAAATAGTGAGGAGCCAGTGTGACTGCAACAGTGAATGGGCATGGGTAGGAATGGGGTAGTTAGAGCTAAGGAATATGGTCAGAGAAGGAATAAGAGGTCACAAAAGTTGTTTGTAATAGTAAAGATTTTCAGTTTCACTCTATGTATAAAGGAAAGATGTTGGGAGTGTTTTGTGCAGTGCAATGTAATAATCTGTCCTTTGTTACATGATGACTACAGCTACTCTGTGAAGATCAGAGTCAGTGAGGCTAAAGGCAGAAGAAACAAGTAGCCTGATTATAAGATTATTATAGTGATCCAAGAGAAAGATGATAGTTGCTTGAGAGTTATGATGGCTTTTTTGAGATGTCAATTTGGCTTTTTTACAGTGCTCAGTTATTCAGTTGATCATCAGTCTAGGTGCTACTGTGATGGGATTTTGCAGATGTAATGAAAATTCCCATCAGTTGACTGTAAGTGGGGAGGTTATTCTGGATAATTTGGATAAGCTTGACTTAATCAGTTGGAAAGTATTAAAAGCCAGGCCTGAATATTCCTTGTAGATATAGGAAAATTTCTCTTGTAGACAACAGCTTTGGCTAAGCACATGAATTCCAGCCTGCTTATCATCTTCTTTTCCAAACAGCCTGCACTACGGATTTCATACATACTTGCACAGTCCCCACAATCATGGAAGCTATGTCCTTACTTCCTTGGTATCTCTCTTTCTCTTATCACATGCACATGTATATACACACACACTTACATGTGTATATATGTATATAAATGTATATTTATACATATACACATATGTATATACATATACACCTTCTACTAGTTGTGCTTGTCTGTTTGAATCCTAATACAGGAGGTAAAAAGTGGTAAGATCATGGATATAAGTCTGTAACTGGAAATCTGTATATCCACATAACAAACAGATGCATAAGTTTGATCTGAATATTCTGTAGTATGTCATAAAAATGACTCTTCAATAAATATAGATCCATAGCATCATTTTAGTGGTTATGTTTCTTTTTGCTATATGGAAATCATTATTATTTGATTGATTTGGCTTATTTCCTCCTTCAATATTATAAATAGTGTTGATTTGAACTTTTGGGTTTATGGATGTTTGTGTGAGTTTGTAACATTTAGATATACATTTTCAGCCAATTGCACTGATATCTCATTACAAAACACTTAAGAAATAAAGTATTTTCCAAGATTAAAACTTTTATAGTTAAATGTACTATAAGATAATCACTTTATAATATATGCTTTATAACATGATATAATATTATTTATAACAATAAGTATATTTCTTTATTTGGTAAAATTGTGTCTTCTTGAAGTGTATGTTGTTGATTATATTAAATTTGCTTAATTACACTTAAAGTATGAATGCATACCTAGATGCATACAGGTTATAAATTTGCACTATAGGTTCTTTGTAAAATCATAAATAGAAAGGCTCTGAACATTATATGACAAAGTAATGAATTTTACTCCCCAAAGAACTTTCAAGGATTAATCCAGAGTCCATTCCTTTTAAAAGAAAATTAAATGACCCTATTTTTCTCTGTTCATTCATTATTTATGCAATAATCCCCATATGATTTAATGGCTTGTTTCAAAGTGGAGCTTGCAAAGTCCTCTGTGAAAAAAAATATTGCAAACTGAAAAGAGGCTAGCTGATAGGCTTTTGAAAATATAAACAGACTCATACTAGCACCGCGAACTCCACACCTTATCCTTAAACTTACTGATATTTCAGTGGGCAGAGTCATGATATGACTTCAGGGCCCTTTATGGCTTGATAGAGTCATTCTCTACATAGTAAAGATTTCTGCAAGTTGACATTTCCCAAAAGGATGGATAATAAAGGAAGAAGTGGGGGGTGGGGTGGGAGGTTTTTCCTTGTTCTCACAGCTGTGAGTACTGTTATTAATGAAAGACACTCTAAGAATATATTTTGTTTTTGACAAGCAATCTCTGTCAAATGATGGCATGTCAGCTTTTAGTGATATTTTGAAAAGAATGTCAGGTGCAATTGAGGAAAGAATCACTAGTTTCGTGGATGGTTAAAACAATGCATTACATTTGATTTCTGAATACATTTGATTTCATTAAGCCTAAAAGCTTCATTTCTTCTCATTCTTGAAAAATGTCTTCTCTATTTTGGGGATAAGAAGGAGAAAAAAATAGTTTTGTGTTCATCTAGACTTGTTCTCTCCCCACATTTATTTGCAATTACAAGTACAGCAGAAATATTAGAAATCTCCAATTGCTATCACTAATCAAAAACCACCATTCAGGACTCCACAGCCTCACTCGGACATAGGTAGCTTGTTAGTTCTTTAGCTGTTTCATGTTTGTCCAATTCTGTATTTTTTAACAACTTTTCTAATATGAGCTGTATTTTCTTTCCTGCTAAGGAAAACAGGTATTATTTTTACCCTGATTCTAACACAGATAACTAAAGGCACTATGATAACAGCAATTCTCACCTTGCCATTTACTATCCATATAACTTAGATAATAACTTAGGGCAAGTTAAGTGCAGATGTGCGTATGCCTAATGTTTCTTCCTATATAACAGAGATGGTGATAGAACCTACCTTGCAGGGTTATCATGCGGATTCAGTGAGTTAATGCGAAACTCTCAGAGTATTGCCTGGCACGCAGTAAGAGCATAGCCATTGTAGGCTTCTATTAGGCATTATGGATCAGTTGGAGTACCATATGTGGTATTTAATCTAAAGACAACACTGCAGGCTCTTGTTACTGAAATTGGTTTGATAAATCAATAGTAGCCAATACAATACAACAGATCTCTCTTTTTAAATTTTTTATTGAAATTCGATTAGCCAATATATAGTACGACATTAGTTTCAGATGTAGCATTCCATCATTTATCAGTTGTGTATAATACCCAGGGCTCATCACCTCATGTGCCCTACTTAAAACAGATCTCTTAAGCAGAGATGCTCTAATTTAAAAATGCAGTTGGTATAAACAATAACTCTTTTAGGAGAAAACTCGTTTCAACAGCAGGTTCCAGTATCAGGTCTATCTCCTGTTGGGTACATGACCTCAGGCAAGTCCTTTAGATTTAGAAAATCGTAGACATTTGAAAAGAGTATTTGATGCCAGTAAATTTGAACTAATTATAATTAGAGAAATGGAAATCAGAAATCACATAGATAATTGGTGGCAAAATTTGAACTCTCTGTGCAGTGCTATTCAGTATGACTGCATTAATGCAGTCAACAAATATTTATTAGCAACCACTCTAAGCCAGTCAATCAATGTCAACATCTATAAAATGAGATTGGATAGACACATTATGTACTGAACTTTTGAACTCTAAAATACTCTTTCTCTGTGAAACAAAATTAAGAATCTTTTTTTTTTTTTAGATTTTATTTGACAGACAGAGATCACAAGTAGGCAGAGAGGCAGGCAGAGAGAGAGGGGGAAGCAGGCTCCCTGCTGAGCAGAGAGCCCAATTAGGGGCTTGATCCCATGACCCCGGGATCATGACCCGAGCCAAAGGCAGAGGCTTTAACCCACTAAGCCACCCAGGTGCCCCCCAAATTAAGAATCATTCTAACCGCTTAACTGATTCATTAAGTTTTTCTGAAATGTGAATTAAACTTTGAGACAATTTCCTTAAGGAATTGAGAATTCAGAACCTCTGGTGGATACCAGGGCTTGGGGAAATAAGGTAATTTCTTTGAGCTTCAAAGTTTTCACCCGAAGAGTGGGAAACCTAGCAAGGCTGTGATATATAAAATAGCCATTCTGAGTTGGCATTACAAATTCCAGCTGCTTACCATTCCCATGCTTGGAAGCTGGCAGGCATATAGAAATGTGAACATCAAGTTATCATATAACCCCACATGACTTCAGAGATTGTGAGGCTGAGTGTGTGAGGCAGTAGCTCCTTAGCAATCAAAAGTTTGTTTCTAAAAACTACTCTGTAACATTACCATTACTTTTCCTTCTTTACACAAGATATAATCACTTGATTTTTGGCTGAGGAAATTGAAAGACTGAAGCATTGACTCCTAGCTCATTGTCAATTAGGAGGTACAACCTGGTTTTCTTCTGAATTCTATCTTCTGATTTTAAGTAAATGAGCAAATGACACTGACTAAGTACCATCTTATGCACTATTTCATGCTTTAGCCCACCATCTTGAAACAAATATCTCCATACCCTTTTATACTTTAAAGGTTACGTGATGCTTTATGACTTAATATTGTCATGTCTTTCTTATTTATTTATTTATTTTCCGTGTAACAGGATTCATTGTTTATGCACCACACCCAGTGCTCCATGCAATACGTGCCCTCCATAATACCTACCACCTGGCTCACCCAACCTTCCACCCCCCGCCCCTTCAAAACCCTCAGATTGTTTTTCAGCGTCTATAGTCTCTCATGGTTAATCTCCCCTCCCAATTTCCCTCAACTCCCTTCTCCTCTCCATCTCCCCATGTCCTCCATGTTATTTGTTATGCTCCACAAATAAGTGAAACCATATGATAATTGACTCTCTCTGCTTGACTTATTTCACTCAGCATAATCTCATAGTCCATGTTGATACAAAAGTTGGGTAGTCATCCTTTCTGATGGAGGCATAATACTCCATAGTGTATATGGACCACATCTTCCTTATCCATTTGTCTGTTGAAGGGCATCTTGGTTCTTTCCACAGTTTGGCAACCGTGGCCATTGCTGCTATAAACATTGGGGTACAGATGGCCCTTCTTTTCACTACATCTGTATCTTTGGGGTAAATACCCAGTAGTGCAATTGCAGGGTCATAGGGAAGCTCTATTTTTAATTTCTTGAGGCATCTCCACACTGTTCTCCAAAGGGGCTGCACCAACATGCATTCCCACCAACAGTGTAAGAGGGTTCCCCTTTCTCCACATCCTCTCCAACACACGTTGTTTCCTGTCTTGCTGATTTTGGCCATTCTAACTGGTGTGAGGTGGTATCTCAATGTGGTTTTAATTTGAATCTCCCTGATGGCTAGTGATGATGAACATTTTTTCATGTGTTTGATAGCCATTTGTATGTCTTCATTGGAGAAGTGTCTGTTCATGTCTTCTGCCCATTTTTTGACATGGTTATCTGTTTTGTGTGTGTTGAGTTTGAGAAGTTCTTTATAGATCCTGGATATCAACCTTTTGTCTGTACTGTCATTTGTGAATATCCTCTCCCATTCTGTGGGTTGCCTCTTTGTTTTGTTGACTGTTTCCTTTGCTGTGAAGAAGCTTTTGATCTTGATGAAGTCCCAAAATTTCATTTTCGCTTTTGTTTCCTTTGCCTTTGGAGACAAATCTTGAAAGAAGTTGCTGTGGTTGATATCAAAGAGGTTAATGCCTATGTTCTCCTCTAGGATTCTGATGGATTCCTGTCTCACGATGAGGTCCTTTATCCATTTCGAGTTTATCTTTGTGTACGGTGTAAGAGAATGGTCGAGTTTCATTCTTCTACATATAGCTGTCCAATTTTCTCAGCACCATTTATTGAAGAGACTGTCTTTTTTCCACTGTATATTTTTTCCTGCTTTGTTGAAGATTATTTGACAATAGACTTGACGGTCCATATCTGGGCTCTCTACTCTGTTCCATTGGTCTATGTGTCTGTTTTGATGCCAGTACCATACTGTCTTGGTGATCCCAACTTTGTAGTAAAGCTTGAAATCAGGTAACATGATGCTCCCAGGTTTGTTTTTCTTTTTCAACATTTCCTCAGCAATTCAGGGAATCTTCTGATTCCATACAAATTTTGGGATTTTTTGTTCCAGCTCTTTGAAAAATTCTGGTGGAATTTTGATGGGAATGGCATTAAAAGTCTATACTGCTCAAGGCAGTATAGACATTTTAACAATGTTTGTTCTTCTGATCCAAGAGCATGGAATGGTCTTCCATCTTTTTGTGTCTTCTTCAATTTCTTTCATGAGTGTTCTGTAGTTCCTTGAGTACAGATCCTTTACCTCTTTGGTTAGGTTTATTCCCAGGTATCTTATGGTTCTTGGTGCTATAGTAAATGGAATCGATTCTCTAATTTCCCTTTCTGTATTTTCATTGTTAGT